>JAWLRI010000738.1:659084-678130 GCA_034781795.1 Crypturellus tataupa
CGTACAGCGCCAGGCGCTGCGAGCCGCGGGTGAGCAGCGGCACCGCTACCGGCACCGGCACCGGCACCGGCACCGGGAGGGGGGACCGCGAGCAGCGGGGCGGGCGGCGAGCCGCGGGGCGGGGCTTGGCGGGCGGGGCGTGACGTGATTGGTGGGGCGGGGGCGGTGCTGTGCGCACGGGGGCGGCGGTCCGGTCCGGTCCGGTCCGGTCCGTTCCGTTCCGTTCCGATCCGGTCTGATCCGGTCCGAGCCGAGCCGAGCCGAGTGGATCCGGTCCGATCCGCTGTGGTCCGGTGCGGGCGGTGGGGGCTTCACAGAGGCCGAGCTCGGGACGATGGTTGTGAATCTAAACCCGCCCCCCGCCCCCCTTGCCCCTTTCCCTGTGTTTTCGCAGTGGTTTTGCAGGGCGGCGGGCGGCGCCGGGGACACCGAGCTGCTCACGGCCCATAAGTTCCTGGGCGACCTGGCGTTCCGCGAGCGCCGCTTCGAGGTACTTCCATGGCGCCCTCCGGCTCGGGGCGAGCGCGGTGCCGCGCGGGAGCGGCCGTGGGAGCCGGCAGCCTCCGTGCGAGGAGCCCTCGGCCCCCTCGTGAGCCTGCGCCTCAGGTGTAGTGCAGGTCACCCTGCTGGTTAAGGTGCATTTGAGCAGCAGCAGGTAACGGGGTTCCGTCCAGCTTTCACAGCCAGGTGTTCTCATGCCTTGGAGTCTGCATGATGCTGACGTTAGCCAGCGCAGCAGGAACCGTGATACGTGCCCAGAGCAGGGCCTGGCCACGCTTGTCCATCCGGGCGCTTCAGTGGTGCTCAGAGCTGGTGCTCGTGATCGCTGACAGTCACGATCCACAGAGACTGACGGTTGGTTTGAGGGCCCCACCATTGCTTGTCCCATTTCCCTGTTACCTCACGGTGCTCTGGATGATACCTCGTGTCTTTGGGGGCTGTTTGTGTTCCCCATCCATGCTCCTGCCTGCTGTGGTCCCAGCCCTGTCCCCCCTGCTTTCTGAGTTCTGCAGCCTCTGTCACCCTAATTCCAGGGTGCGGTTTGCACAGGCTGCGAATCAGCCTCTCCTCATTTTAGTTCCGAGAGCTTCTAGTTCCAGATAATGCGTTGCATTACGGGCACCCTGATTTCATACCCCTCAGGTCAGCTTCTGGACTTGAGGATTCATTTTTATCTCAGTTTGCACTGACTCCTGTTTCTTGCTATTCTTTCAGTCTTGCTGCCACTGTGGCTATATGTGACAAATCTATTTCCCATGTCCCCGCTGAGGTCCTTAGCACTGATGATGCAGGATCTACCTGGGGCTTTTTGCCAGTTCACTGTCTGGGTTATATCTCTGGGTTGTACCAAGGCGAACGGGAATGTCTTCCAAACCTCCTCACCTCCCTTTGCCCCAGGGCTATTGCATTCACTGGGCATAGGAAATCTCTCAATTTTGCTTAAAAAGGACTGTGAGCTTCATGTTTTCCAGGGAAAAAGTAGGTTCCAGCCATTGTGCTGGGAGGTATTTAGGGTATATTGCCTGTAAGTTGCCTCTTAGAACCATTCAGGTTTGCAAGGAATAATTAAATATTCATTTGGAGAGATGAGAGAATGAGCCCTGCTCTTTAGTCTTCTGCTCTGAGCACTGCTCTGAGGGAGAAGAACCAAGACTCCATTCTTACCTTCACTAAATACTTAATATAATGTATTTAAATGTTAATTGGAGCCCTGCTGAGTGCCCTGAGCATTAAGCTATGGAGTATTGCTCATTCTCGTCTTTTTCCTTGGCACAATTAAGCTTTAAATATTTCATGCAAAATAGAACCACCTTACAGGAGTGATGGAGAGTCACCGTCCTTGCAGTACCCTCTGCCTTGCAGGTTATGCATGTGAGGGACACACAGTTTCAGATCTTCTCCCTGAGAATATCAGGGATTTGAAACCAGGTGCCAGATTTGGGGTGAGCACTCTGATGGGCTGATAATTGCGTTGCCAACCAGGAGAGAGGTGCCTTGGCTCAGGTGGGGTCTGTAGGTGACCTCTTGGAAGTCCCTTCCGGATCCAGCCTGGTGGGGAAAAAGTGTCTGCCCTTAAACTTGAGCTGGGCCCATGGTTCCTCTTTCCTGCCCAGACGTGGATGGTCTCTTTGGTGTCATCCTTGCTGTGCTGCTGCCAGCAGGAGGTAGCTCAGTCTGGAGGAAGGAAAACGGGGGCTTCAGCTCTAGAATTCTCCTTGTAAGTCTTTTAGCTTATAACTGTGACCAAACGTACTGTCAGGCTTGCCTTTGGGAAAACTAAATATATCTTAATATTTTGCTTTTCTTTTTGTCACCATCCTCCTAGAGAGCCTTGTGTGAATACTCGAGCTGCCTGCTGCTCCTGCCCACCAGTAACGTCGCAATGAGAAGAGATGTCCAAGAGGGCCAGGCTCGGTGTCTGGCTCGCCTAGGAAGGCACAAGGAGGCTCTGGATATTGCAGAAAAACTAGTAAAGAATACTTTATACTTCTAACCTAAAAATATTGCTAGTAATTCTTTTATGTGCAGCATTTTCTGTAAAAAGAGCCTTTGCATGGAAAATCCTGCAGGATGTTCGGTGCTCAGAGTGTTTGGTAAACAGAGGGTAACTGTCACCGCAGATATAATCACTCTTTAGAAATGAGAACAGCCTGTACCACAATGAACTGCCTGTGCAAGGAGGCTGGTAGTCCTGGAAGGGACTAAATATCATGCTCTGCTAGGCAGAATTAATGTAATGTAATCGGAATTATAAGAAACGGGACAAATGAGTGCTTAAATCTTTCCACTATAAAAGTGACAGGTCAGAATTCCCTTTAATTTCCGAGCACGCACTGCCAAACTGCCACCAAGAAGAGTATCTGACCAGAAGCAGAATTTTCCCCCCAAAGGAAAAGGTCCAGATGCTTGGCAATCTGCTGAGATTTTGCTGTTTATTTTATATAGGAAGTGTTTATGCTGCAAAGAAAGGCAGTTGTACGAAAAGGTCTTCGTGGAAAAAAATGATAATATTCAGGGACCTTTTTGTGTTTTGGCCTTGGACAGGGCAGCTAGGAGAGTGTTGTCAACTTGATCGTGCATGATCTGTACCATGTTGTGTTATTTAAAATATTTAGCAGAGTTGACACAGTCCTGTGTGATTAAAAAATTACTTTTAGAGATATCTGTGTGTCATTATTCAAAGAGACATTTTTGTAGGCAACGATGCAGTTCTACGGCTGGTTCTAATTTTTTCTAATCTTTTGTTTGTAGAGAAATGGTGCTACTAATACGGATCACTTAACAACTGTTCTCAACCTACAGTTTGCCATTTATCAGGGCATGGAAAACATAGAAAAAAAGATTACGTGTCTGCAGCAGCTAATCTGCTTGCATCCCTTCAACCCCTGGTACTGGAAGTCTCTCGCTGAAACCTACGTGAGCCTTTTGCAGAACCTGCCTCCATCATTCACTCCAGAAACGAAACTAAATCACTCTGAAGAGGCTGGAATAAGTGACAGTAAATTCAAAGCAGCGACTGGAAGAGGAATTGGTTTGCAGCCTGACAGATCAGAGAGCCAGAAGGAATGGTTTTGGTCCAGCCTTGCTGTAGAAACAAAGGATCAAAACCCAGTAACTTGTAGCAACAGGCAAATAATAAAAGAATTCTGCACTTCAGAAGAAGCTGAAAGAAGGGACGAAGAGCAACAGAAAGCGTCCGAGCCCTGCGAGCAGGACACGTTGAAGAAAGCTGGGGTAAAGGCATGTGCCTCCTTTATTAGAGCAAGGTAACTAAATATTTTCTTAAGATGGTGGGTTTTTTTCCCAATCCAGAAACAATTTTAAGCCTTTTATTCTCAGCCTTAATACTGCAATTTTACATTTTCAGTTTAAATATTTGTTCCTTTATTGGCAACACAAACCTAGAGAACCCTCTTATTACTTGAAACCTAAGAAATAAAGGCCACCAGCGTGGTAGTTGTGAACAACTTACACTTCAGTGGAAAGGGTAGACTGCAATGTCACATGGAGTTAATAAAGTGTTTTTAAAAATTATTTCAGGGTATGAATCTTTTTCAAATCATTATATACAAAAGTATTTGTTCTCCTCCAAATATCCCTATTAGAGTATGGCTGCTTTCTGCTCTGATACTAAATTAAAACACAGCAACCGAGTTCTCCAAAAGGAAAGACTGGCCAGTCTGCCTTGTGAGAGAGAATATTTGAGAGAAAATGAGTTATTTTAATAACTCCCCCCAGTTTGCATATAGATGAGGTGGGAGAAGTGAGCTCTGCGATAGCAGATTGACAAGATTGCATTAAAATGCTCTTTCTTTTTCTTCTATTGCTTCCTAATATTCTTGCATAAAACAAGTGACCGCCAAGCATAATCTTTCAAAGAGATAATTGGGAGCCATGTTTTATTTTTTATTTTCATTATTTTTATTTATTTTGGTGAAATTTGGTAAAATAATCCTGTTATCTATCTACAATGGATCATGTATTAATCATTTAAAATGTTAAAGCCATTTTATGAACTTCTGCAATGTTTACACTGAACACCTTAAAACTGTCCTAGGAAGGTGAGTTTTAGGAAATGTAAAACCAGCTAAAATTACTTCTAACTGTGCTGCGACTGAGAGGATGTGACTTGAACTGTTGAGAAGTTCAGTAGATTTTATACTGATACAGGACAGAGAAAGCCCTGCCCAGGACTTATGCATTAAATAGGTTTTCTAATATACTCAAGTTTGCTGACTTTCGAGTGAGATGTCGGTCTTGCATAAACTAATGAACAGGGTAAATTTCAGGTGAATTATTGGTAATTTATGTAGTAAATAGGATTCTGTGTTAGAGCACTGTGAATAATTTAATCTTTTGCCAACAAAATAAGAAATAAGAGAAAAGATTTTATTTGTTGAGGTTTTGTTCTTTTTATATGAAATTGTTGCAAATTTTGAAGCAAATGTGTGCAGAAAAAATCCTCATTTTTCTTATTTCGAAATCAAAATTTCATTAAGTTTACAAATGGCTTGTTGGCTCAGACTTGTGATTTTTGATGTACATATTGCTCAAATTAAGACTTGAAGATTTAAGTCTTCTGTTGATACAAATACACATCTGTATTTTAACATCTGCCTCATTTAACTTCAATAAATGTAGTAACAGTGGTTGTACTTTTATCACAGCAATCGCCTAGCACAGCCATAATGGATTCATAAACAGGTATTCATTTGCCTGCAGCTTTTGCACTCAGGAAGAAGCACCATTTTCAAGATTACATTTTAGTCCTTTGGGAGGACTTGCCATTTTGCCAGCGCTGCCTTTTCTAACTGTCTGTCTCCTTTCAGGCTTTTACTTCAGCTCACCCAGTTGCAACAGGCGTCCTTTGTTCTGGAGAAAAACACCAGGAGTCAAAAAGAGATTGAGGACAAGGTGGAGCACCTGGGTTTCACAGCGAGCTCCGTGCAGGCCATGACCCAGGTAAGGGCGGGTCTCATCGCGGGGCCGCGTCCTGCTGAGGTGCCCGAGGCAGCTCCCACCCCAGCGTCGGCCACGTGACGCTCCCTGCTCCTTGGCTCAGGAATGGGAAGGGGACCTCAGTGAGGGCCAAGGATCACTAAACACTCCTTCCTTTCAACAGATCCCCCCAAAACAGGAGCATTCTCTTATATTCATTTATTTTTATTCTGTCCAGGGCATGGGTTCTAGTTTTACAGAACTACAGAGAAGCAGACTAATATTGCATAGCTTTATTCATAAAAATTAAACATTTGTGGGGTCATTTATGGAATTTCTGACACTCACGTCCAAGGGGCAGAAGGGAGTCAGAGAGATTTCCACTTTCCTGTCAGAATTAGGACTTCAAGTCAGTGCCAAGCTGGCAGGCAGTCCTCGGGCTTTCTTCCATGAGAGGGCAGTAGCATGCAGAGGATCTCCGGTTTTGAAAAGACTGGGAAAAGAAACTCCTTGCCCTGGTCTGACGGTGGCACTGGAGGGGAGCTGGTGCTGGGGCTTCTGCCTCTGCTGGAGCAGCAGGATCCCCACAGTGGGGCAGAGCCAGCAGCTGCGAAGGGCTGTGGGAGCCTCAAGCTCCCAGTTTTCAGTGTTTATCCCAGGAGGCAGCGTGCGAACAACTGGATCAGGACACGGAAACTTCCCCTAGCTTTTCATGTGAAGAGACTTTTCATGTACAGACCTTTTACTAATGTAGGGTTGTCTGTTTCCCCCACGAGTTACTTCCTCATTTCCCATCTCCTCCCTTACTCTGTTGGCAGGTTATGGGTGCGGATCTTCTACCAGAAAACATAAAAGAGGAGTTTCAGGGAGAGGTCAGATGTGTGGGCTCCTCAGCACTTTCGTCACTGGTCACTGCGTCTGCTGCAGAATTTGAAGCAAAATGGTTCAGAAATCTCCAAGATGATTTATGTCACTTTGACACACAATTTTATTCAGATACATGTAGCCCATCTTCAGTAATTTAAAGGGTTTATTTTATTTATTCTCTTAGCTCCAGGTGATGATGGAATGATATATGCAATAAAGTTCCTACTGTATTTTTTAAGTATTCTTATTCTGTGTCTTTTTCTTTCAAGAATATGTATGTGTGTGTGTGTTTTTATTTATATACACACACATACATACATATAAATCTCTGTCTCTACAATCTTCATGTCCCAACATTTTCTTTCTTCCCTGACTTGTTTGTATTCAGCGTAAGACCAGGATAAAACTGAGCTGAGCGATGCAGATTTCAGAGGCAGCTTTCAGTCATGGACCACACAAAATTCTTCTTGATGTCTAGTTCTAAAATTGTCTTGATGTCTAGTTCTTATGATGTCTAGTTCTAAAATTTGGTATCCAGAAGCATTATGCTGTGCCACTTAGAGCAGTGGAATTCGTTTTTTTTTTTTTAATCTTTCATGATGAATTGATATTCTAGCGATTAACTATTCAGAGTTAGATAGTTGGGAATCTTAAATAGGCTTATGTTGAAATGTTATGTCAATAAGACAATTGTTTGGGTTTTTTGGGGGGGAAGTCTCTGAACAGCAAATGTTTAACCCAGAAGTGGAGGGAGAAACCTGCACATCTTTAGTCCTGCTTGTACACGGAGAGCAAGAAACTGCCAGGGCTGTTGGTGCGTTTGAAGGGCGTTTAGTGAGATCCCCCCTGCGAGGGGGAGCTCTGCATGGGACAAGCAGCGATGATGACTCTGCCCCTTCCCTGGTTCCACATCAGTGACATTCCAGGCAAACAGGGCGCTTGCTCCTCCTCCCTCCTCTCCACTCTTCAACCCATTCAAATTCTTAGCAGCTTTTCATAAAACTATTAGTTATTATTATATACACTATTAGTGTATTTTAATATTAGCAATCCTTTAGACATAATTTGCCGTGACTTCACTTTTTCTTTGTTGTTTTGCTGGCAGTACCAAAGGGTGCAGAGGGAAATGACTGGCAGTTGAAAGGTAATTCAGCGTACACAACACTTCCTATCTACGTGGATCCTAAAGCCTGGAGATGCTGGTTAGGAAGTCTTGCAGCAGCACTCGGTACAGTCACATTTTGTGCTAAGCTGACTGCAAAAGCTCTCCAGAAAAATGGGATGTTGCCCCAGGCTGTGTGAAGCTCCCTTTGATCACGGTGACTTAATGCGATTAAACCACATCCTGGGCGGCCTGTTACGCAAGGCGCCCTGGCGAGCTCACCCGGGCGAGCGCTAGCGCACCCGGCGCCTGCCGCAGTGCTCGCCCTGGTCACACGTGTGCCCTCCTGGGCAGAAGTCATTCTTCGTATCTGCTGTTATGTTCCTGATGATTCGGCTCCCTGACCCGAGGAGGCAGGAATTGCATGGAGCTGTTGGAGCAGCAGAGGATGCACCAACCACTGCCACCCGCTGACTGGGGTGTCCAGACCTGGCAGGTCCTACAAACGGGCAGGATTCTCTCAAACAGAACAGTCAGTTAAACATTGCTGTTAATCCTGCCAGAAAACAACGTGGAGCTCGTTCTCAGCGTGTTGCACAGTCACTGTCCCAAATAGGCAGGGTTTATTGCACCGGTTTTGAAAAGGCCGTTGTTTGTGCGTCTCTCATCAGAGCTACTTGGGTTCCTCCGTTTTTGACCAGCTCGCTCTTTTCGCCCCACCTTTCCACAGGTAGTTTCTGCAGCTGCCTGCACCCGTGCAGGTCTGTGACTGCTCGGCGATGGAGCCCGTGGGAGCCTGTTAGGATTTTTTGGCATTACTTCCTGCTGAAATTGTAAACTCTGCTTGTTTTGCATCAAAACTGAAATTCCATTCATTTGGCGTTCCAGTTCAGCTGTCGTCTAAATTAGCACAAGCTGTACCCTTGCTGCAGGGTTGAAACGAGCTGTTTTTAACTCACTGCGCGCTCTGCGGGGACGAGCTGGTCCCCTCTGCTCCTGCTCAGCTGCATCCTGCACAGCTGCTGCTGTGGGCAACGGCCCAGGAGCTTCCGTGGGCGTTCGGTGGGTCACGAGCAGAGGAAACGGAGCTTTTGGAGGTGTCTGCAAACCTCCCCTCTCCCTCACCACCCCGGCTGGCCACCCCAGTGACGGCATCGGGGAACTGAACCAGATCTAGAAGAAACATCTTACCCGGGCTGGAGGGATGTGGGTGTTTTACTCTGCTCCTGTTGATTTCAGAAGAAGCAAAATGTGTTTTCTGCCGCGCTGAGTCACTTAGGTTTGGGAAGAGGAGATGCTACCGTTCACGAGGGAAGAGAAGACGAAGGAAAAAATGATTCTCAAGGGGTGTTTAATGAAACTCACTTTTCTTTTTCTACAGGAGTGGTTGCCATGTTTGGGAAACAAGATAGGATTGTCATAGGAATGAAAAAGTCAAATCTTTTACCCCAGGAATCCTAAAAATGATGCTATGTACAGAGATTTACAATTATATGCAACAGCTTATTGTTCATTCTGGACTCCAAAACGAGATTTCACAGGTGGAAAAAAAGTCCTCCCTGCAGCTCGTGCTTAGGTTTCTGTTTCCGCTTGGATTTGGATGAAATGGTGGTACAATGCTGGTATAAGAAATTACTGATTAATTAAGCATCTAATAACTTTGTGATTGGTATAGAAATCCTTTATTTCTGTCTCATTAATTTTCTTGTCAATATTTTATGGCTCCCACTGAAGTTGCTGTCATTTTCCAGGTGGTCAGTGAGTTTTCCTGCTTTGCAAGTGCTCCAATTCAAGCTGCTTGTTCTCTAGAATTCCCATTTGTTCAGTGGAAACTACAGCTACCCAGTTTCTCTTAAAAAGAAAAACATCAAAACTTGGAGGACTTCTAGACTAGAGCATCGGTGTCTCTGAGGTAGCGGCCGGTGCCCACGGGAGCGTTTCTGAGACGCAGAAAACCCTCGAGTGGATCTCGGTCCAGCAAGGGTTGTCAGCAGCGCTTTGCTTCTCCATGAGGCTTTGCTTTCCTGCTGACTCCATGGGAGGTTTTGGAGTAGGGAAGAGTGGCCCAGGGTGGGCGCCTGGGCGCACCCCGTGTCACTGCTGACCCAGTTGGCTGTCGCCGCCCGGTGTCCTGCATCGCCCGGGTTCTTGGTCATCATTTTGGTGCCTTGCAGGCCCGGGTGGCCGGGAAGCGCGTGACGGTGATGACAACACGTGGCTGCTGCCACCATGGCGGCTGTTGGGCGAGGAGGTCGGACACCTGAGTCTTCCGCACCAGTGCCTTGCACAAACACGAAAAATCCACAATAATAAATTGGGACGTATCCCCCTTTCAGGTGCCCGGCTGCATGAAGAGGAGTTGACCACCTGCACTGCTGAGTTACAAACACGGTACCGAGAGCAGGGGCTGGGTGGCCGCAGCCCTGAGTATGTGTGTTCTTAACTGGGGTCACGCGACACTCAAGGTTTAACTTAGCTTTTTAATTAGTGGAAGAAGCCTCCCTAAGGGCCGGAACAAAACAAGAGCCTTGAAATCACCCTCCTCTGACATTGTTCAGGATTTCTATATTCCTCCGTGCCAAGCAATCGCTAACCAGGTCCTCGCGGCGCTCGCTCGCGCTGCAGAGCCGGGCGGGTGTTACACAAACAGGTTGGCTTTGTGAAGGCACCTCCAGGGCGAGTTCAACCCTGTCCTGTTGGGCTCCTCCTGCCGCAGCCGGATGGGCCTGTAGATGTTCATGTTGCTGTACAGAGCGGCGGCCGAGTCGTAATGGGGCTGGTAGTAGTTGGCCGGGAGGGCCGGCGGCGGCGGCGGCGTGAAGGACACGTAGCTGTGGAAGGAGTTGACCCTGCGCAGAGGGGACTGGGGGGCGAAGCTGCTGCTGAACAGGGGCGGCGGCGGCGGCCGCTTGGGGCTGCCGGCCGAGAGGCTGCTGAAGGGATCCGAGAGGGTGTTGGCGCTGCCCGGGCTGCTGTCGGAGGGGCTGCGCCGGGCGGCCCAGGCCGTGCGCAGCAGGAAGGGCCCGGAGCGCGGCGGAGACTTGGGGCCCCTCACGGGCTTGGAGAGCGCGTAGAGGTGGCGAAACTCCTCGTCGAAGAGCTCCACCACCTGCCCCGTGAACTTGGACAGCAGGTTGCGGTGGACCTGGCCGCAGAGCCACGTGAAGCTGCAGGGAGAACAGGCGGGAGGGTTAGTGTCAGCGGGATCCCACAGGACGACCACAGCTCCGTGTCCGCGTGAGGATGGGGATGGCGCCGGTGTCACAGCCGCGTGCCGGGCTGGCTCGCGCTGGCGCGCTCGGAATCGGATCACACTTTGCTGTTGCAGCTGCCTCTACGGCTGTCAAGAAATCTCGGAGCGCCGAATAACCTTGTGCAGGGAGGGTGGAAAGCAGCACCCAGAGCCCCTGCAGGGCTGTGTGCTCCTGCCTCATGCTGCGTCCCCTGCAAAGGGGCTCGGACCCCTGTGCTAGGTGCTTATCCCCCCTGCACCATGCTGAAACTGAGGGCTTCCCATGCAAACACATAAGTTGTGCCCTCTCTGCAGGCTGCCATACCCGTTTGGAAGTAAAACCCACCCAATACACAAGAAAAACTACAAAAATCCCGTGTCTGTTTTCCCTGAGTTACTGAAAAGAAGCCTACAGAAACCTCCCCCTCTCTGTTGTATCTGACCCCTTAAAGCAACCCCCCAACCTGGTTTCACACATGTGAAAACAGCTGCCTTTGCCCCAGGGCTGCTGAGAGCCGCCCCGGCTGGCGGGGGCCTCTGCAGAGCAAAGCTGTGAGCACCAGCAGGCCCGATGGCCGCCCCAGCGCGACGGAGCTGAGGCACGAGGGGGATCTGCCCGTGCAGGGCCCTTCTGTCCAGGGTTTCGTTTTGGACAGAGGTTCTTGAACTGTTGCTTTGGGACGGGGAGGGGAGCCATTTAGAAGAAGGTTCATGGAGAAATTAAAAAGGAAAACACGTTTATAAGTTAAAAGCCACCCAACAAAACCCCACAACAAACCAACTAACCGACTCTCAGGGAATAAACAACCCGCTGGGCCCAGCGCTGGCACTTTGATGCCCTCTGTCCCTGCAGGTGAACTCGGCTGCGTGGCCGACCCGCCTTGCCCAAACCCTGGCACGGATAAAGGGCAGAGCCGATCCAGAGCCCCGAGTTCCTGGGAGTTTCCCCGTGGGCTGATGGAAACGGGTTGGCTCCGGTTCACCCTGCGCCGCCTCAGCCCCAGCGGGCCATGCAGGGCACAACCAGGCGCTTGCTCACACTCACACTCACCCGAGTGATGGCTCTTTAGAGGGTTTTTAGCAACAGCTCCCGAGTAGGGGATGCCGCGGATCCGCTGGCGGGTTCTTTGCCCCTAGCAGTTACTCACAGCTGATATCAGCCCTCTTTGCTGTCCGTAAGACAAATGGATTTCATCCCCAAATGCTTTGGCTGCAATCACTAAATCATGGATGGATGGAAAGGCTGTTTTATTTCCCCAGCCCACTCCCCTCGTTGACATTATAAAGCCAGCTAAGGTGAAATATGCATTTGTATTCATTCCAAGAGCTATTCGCATACCATTGCTAATAATTACAGTGCAGAGTTGTCTGTTTTGCTCCAAGTTAAAAGTCATTCTTGTTCCTGCCTGCAGGAGTTGGTCAGTAAGATTTTAGGTGTAAAAGAAAACTTGCAACTGAATAAAGTGAGAGCCAGCAAGCCCATAAAAAAACATGGTAGGAGGCAGCTCTAACCCAGAGGAGCTCCCAGAGCAGAGCAGGAGCCCTCATTTGGTGCAGAGCCTCCTTTCTCAATGTCCCCCCCTGCCTGCTTTCTGAACAGGAGCTTATGTTGTTGGATAAGTTCCCTGGGTTTAGAAGATCCTGCAACAGCACTGGAGAATGACAGGAGTGACTGCACAGGGCTTTGAAGGTGGTTTTGTTTTTATAGGAGTGAAAAGAGACAGCAAAAGGAAGCCTCTTGGTACAGAAAATGTCTTGTTCTGTCCCTCTGCTTCCATACGTCCTGTCCTTCCCTTCTTCCACTCATATATAAATCTGAGGTTGCATTTTGGTGGAGGTTTAGAAGAAAACTGAAAGCTGAAAGAGCAACACAAAACAGAGTGGCCAATAGAACCTACCCTGTGTGTTCACTCATTTGTGTCTGATGGTTC
The DNA here is from genome assembly GCA_034781795.1 of Crypturellus tataupa. Lineage (NCBI taxonomy): Eukaryota > Metazoa > Chordata > Aves > Tinamiformes > Tinamidae > Crypturellus > Crypturellus tataupa. The sequence goes on from JAWLRI010000738.1 coordinate 671,656, forward strand.
ATTTGGGATCTGAATTTGGGCTTTGGAATGACACAGCTCAGGCATTTGTTAAGCTCATCTTGGTAGCCATGAAACCAATTTTATTTATTTGATCTAGGCTCAGAGCCTCAGGTCTGATGACTTTTGGATCATAATTAAAATCCCAACTGTTGAGTTTCTACATTTTGTATCTGGAAGAATTAGAGTAGTGAAGAAATGGAGCGTGTATCAGAGACTACAGATCCAGCTCACACAGGAAAACTTACAACAATTACATAGAAACTTTCTGTTAAAGAAACACAAGAAAAAAACGGGAGTATCTCCAAAGTATCTCTGTTTTTCCTTTAGTCACGAAACTTGTCATATGGAGAACAAACCTTTAGATAAGCTGAGTGACATAATGCTGCATTAAGGGATCCTGAGGGAGATGGGAATGTGTCACAGCTCGTGACAGCTTTTGAGGACCCAAACAGTGAGGAAAGCCCAATATTAACACTACACATGTCTAGTTCTGTGCCAAACTGCACTGGCAAAGATGTTTGCATCACTCTTGAAGATTTAAATCAAATGCCATGTTCTATAAAGATCTCACATAAGCTTCAAAGCAAGTTAGCAAACACATTAAATGGATTGTTGAATATTATATAAATAATGGGAGTTTTTTATGAAAAAAAGAAGAAAAAAAAAACTGAGCTGTACAAAAGCATTCCCTGGCACTTTCTTTGTGAAGTGATATATTTTAAAAAGATTAAATAAATAAACAATAAAAGGTCCCACAGACATGAGCTGCAATGGTTGGTCTCACCTGTAAGAGCCGGAGAGCACGTATCTCCAATCAGATATAAGAAATTTTTCTTGTATTTGTCCTGCAAATTTCCTCCCTGATTTGGCACAGTAAACTTCTCCAGTTACACTGCGGACTGAAATATTCTAGTAAAGAAAAAAATAATGCAGAATTAATTAAAAATACTAACAGAATTATTTTTTAAAAATTAATTTTTTATTAAAAAACAGAAGGAGAAGGGCCCTTTTCCCCTAGTCTCTAGCTCTTCACTTCTTTGTACTGTCAGGACATCCTCATGAATTTTCTATCGTTACATTTGAAGATTTGGGGACAGCAGAAACCTAGTTGAGCTTTCTCTCCTGCTCATGTTATTTATTTTACGCAGGAGATAAAGCTGCCTGGAACCCTGCACGCTCAAGCTGCAGTGTCAGCTGGAGACCGATGCTGCCCCTGCCGACGTAAGACACATGTCCAAAGCCAGGCCCTCTCTGTGACTCCACTGACAGCGGCAGCTGGCGCAAGACGTGACCCGATGGTTTGATGCTGCCTGCAGTACATTGCAGCAGGGCAAAAACCTCTGCTCCCCTCATCCTACATGGATGTTCTGTACTTCTGCTCGCATCCATAGGGATCCGCTGTAGGAGCCCAGGCCCCGCAGAAGCAGCACTGAGTCGGCTCATACATCTTGGAAACCTCCTTACTGTAGCAGCCCACCTGCAGCAGGCAGCACAGGTCCTTTGTAAGGACGGGACAGCCTCAGGCCACCCTAGGAGGCTGTTTCTAAAGTCTCAACTTCCTTCGGTTTCTTCTGGCACAGATGGAGGAGGACTGAGCTAGCAGCCAGATACCAGCTAGATGTGGGGTATTATCCTCCACAAAAAGCTTTAATAACCTTGTTCTAGCACACTTCAAACACCCAACAGAGTCAGTACCTTGAAGAGCTCCTCAGCGACCTGCAGCTTGTCACACATCTCGGAGAAGAGCTTGATGTTGCCATGGTCCAGCAGCAGGTAGACGAACACCATGCGCTTGTTGGCCGCCTCCAGGAGGTCGCAGAGGATCTCGGTGTCTGTGAACACGTCCATGACGATTGCGAGCACCTGTGGAGAGCCAAGGCCTCAGCAAAGGGGCTCACACAGCTCCAGCTTGCCCATGGAAGGTACCTGGGCTTTATTCATTTGTGTGTGTGTGTGTATATATATATATATGTATATATATATATATATATATATATATACACGAAGCAAGCGCAAGCCTTAGAACGCATATGTGCATATTTCTGCTTCTATCACTAAGTGCCTGAATCAGTAAGATTTGTTGCTTCGCTCTATTTGGTGGATAGATCCAATAAAACATTCATACTTTAGTGAAGTTATTTTAATGAAAAACACAGTAAAATCCAGGATTTGTAGGTGAGATTTCAGTGCTCAGATGCACACGGAAGCCGTAGCCAGAGGACAGGGCCGCAGTTAAGCCAGGAGCCGCTGGGCAGTGTCCCTGAGGAGCAGCACCGAACAGGAGCGGCTGCGCGGCACCTTCCTCCCCTGCCAGGGCTTCTGCCTGCCATGGAGCCTGCGCTGGGCTCACAGAGTGCAGCGTGTTTCCCACAGATCCTGAGGAACTTCCTCCTGCAGTTCAACCCACATCCACGCCTGGACAGAGCACAGAGGACCCCCAGTTACGGCCACTCGCAGGCTCCAGCCCACTGGGATTGAGGGAGCTGTAAATGTGATGGGAAACCATCCCCACCCCATGGAGGGCTCCACATTGGGGCACGAGTTCTCCCTGCCTGGTTAAAGCTCCGGTCTCCATAGGCCCCTGCTGTTGTCCCTGGAAAGGGCCATGGCCCAAGAGCAATTCAGCCCAGCTGATACCTGGTTTAACCTCCCAAAGGTGCCGGTTCCTCTATGGACCGGGGTGGGCAGCCCTGACAATCTCACTCATGGTATGAACAGCTTCAAAAAACAACCAGACACCCACAGTTACTGCTAAAGTCTTTTGCAATAATACGTAGAGCTGCTGCCTCACTTTAGTCTCACCAGAGCCCTGGACCAGTCCCTCCAGCACCACTAGACATCACAGTGTCTAGGATGGCCCCTTGGGAGATACTGTTCAATAAAGGTTGCTACTGAAAAGCTCTGCTCAAAGAGGTTTCCTGCCTGTCAGTGCTATTCTAGCAACCTCTTGCAGTGTAAATTATTTTGCTAAGAAGGTCATGTAAAACTGGGTTGAGAACTGTGCTTTATGTCACGCTTTCCATTTTTTTTTCCCTAGAGATATTCTCTCAGGACGGAAAATGGGACTGGATTGATGCGTCAGCTGATGCTTATCCTGCTCTTCCCCTGCTACTTCTTTTGTTATTGCATCTTGGTGAGGCTTTGAGCTGATCTGTAATTCCCCTGATGTGCTGAGTCAGTACAGCACGCGAAAGGGGGCCTGAGAAAGGGGCATCTTCTCCTCTGCTCCCCCTTTAGCACTATCAGTCCCAGCACTTGCAGGAGGATGAAGCCAAGACATGGAGCCTGGGGGACTCTGGAGCTTCTGCCAGAGAGCCGCCACTCCAGAGGTCTCCTGCTTTCATCCCTTGCATTTCCCCAAACAGCTGAGATTTGAAATGAAGCTTTGGGGAAAAAAAGGAGTAATAAAACAGACTGAGAGAAAACCAACAGGTGCTATGAGCGACGACAATATTTGAGAGCAAGGAATTTGCGAAGAAATCAGCAATAAAGCAGAATCTCTTCCCAGAAATGTAACCCCTTCCCTTCCCCTTACTCTTGGCTGAGGTTCTGCTCTTGTAGATGCCTTTACCTACAGAAAGAAATCCCTGAAAGTTGCTCTTCGCTGCAAATGTGCTCCCACTTTGACCCTGTAAAAACTCCGTGGAGGCTCCACAGCTGCCTCTGCCCAATCAGGAATCCCAAACTTCCCTCGCAGCCCTAAGGGTTTCACTGCTGCCAGCTCAGTTATGAGCTGAGCCTTGCATTTATGCAGTGGCAAAACTCCCCAATGCTGATGAGCAGAGCCCTGAAATGTCTAATTATTGAGGTTTTTTTCTATAAGGAAGGGGAAGTAAAAACCAGAGAGCTGTTGCTTCCGCACCTGTATACCCATGACAAAAGCATTTTGTCACTTGGCAGCTCTTGGCCAGCAGTGTGACCCTCATGGGACCCTTTCCCGGTGCCTTTGTCGCTTCTCCGCTACCATTTACACACCACTGTTATTGTTACAATACAGCAGCAGCCGCTGAGCGCACGATCAGGGCAGAAAAAGGGATTTCTGCTCTTTTCTAAAGTCACCAGCCTGAGAAGAGCTGCTGTGAGGGTGAGGAAGCTCCACATCAGCTTGGAAACAGCCCCAAATGTCGCTGTCCCCGCGCGGCACCGGGTGGACTTTGGCCCGACACCGTGTTCTCCCCCATTGCTGACACAGGGAGGCGAAGGAACGCGGCAGGAGCGGGGTTTTCCTCTCCGTACCTGAGTGGTCTTGTTGATGTAGCGGCGGATGATGTCCCTGATGTTGCTGTTCTTCTCCGTCTGGAAGTACACGGTGGCCGTGGACTTCTCCTTGAGGTAGGGCTTCTCGGCGGCGCTCCACGTGTGCAGCAGTGGAGGCTCGCTGCTCTCTGATGCCGTTGGGAAGTAGGTGCCCGACGGCAGCGACGCCGCCTCGCTCTGCTGCTTGGTGCCGGCCACCCCATCGGCCGCAGGCTCGCTCGCGTAGTACGACTCCTTGGCGTGCTCCCTGATGTACTGCGCTTCCACGGAGGACAGGAAATCCACCTCGCCTTCCTTGCCCAAGGTCTCCAGGTAGGAGTCCGTCCCCCCGTCCAGGAAGGCATCTGTAGCCAGCCTGATGCTCTCGTTGTGGCTGAAATCCGCCTTGGCAAGCTTAAGGGACTGGTTCTTGATGTCCTCCAGCCTCTTCCTGATCTTGCCCGTGTGCCTGGAGTGGCTCATGGTCCGGTGGCGGAGCAGCCGCTCGGCGGGGTAGCCCGCGTGCGTGTGCACCACGCAGGCCGCCCAGTCCTTCTCGTCCAGAGCCTGCATCCCGGCGCGCCTTCGCTCCGCCGAAGGGATCGGTGATGAGCAAAAACAAAGAGATCTTGGTACCTCGGGCAAATTCACGCTCTCCGATCTTGTTGGTACAATTATCTTCAAAAAAGAAAAAAAAAAAAAGGTCTCGCTGGCTTCTCCGAGGTACTTCAGCAACAAATCTGTTTCCAGATGGGACACAAGCACAAAGCTGATTAGATTGCTTATCTGAGAGGCACCCACCTTTCCCCAAGGGCGTGCGGAGGATTCAAGTCCAATTAGCAGCGCTGTCTGATTCGGTTCGTTCTGCCTCCCCGGCGCATTCTGGGGAAGGTGCGAGCGAGGAGAGCGCTCAACCAAAAGCAGGGTGTCTTCCAAGCATCGTTGCACAATCTTCAAAACAGCTCTAGGCTCCTCGGGCTTCCCATAGGGCTCCTTACGGAGCAAAAACAACTCCGATGGGCAGCTGGGACAGGGGCACCAGCCATGGTCACAGCTTCAGAGCAGCAGAGGGTGAGGGACTCCTGTCCAGACCTACCTCCTGCCAGGCAAGCGTAAAAATAGCCTGAAATTCGTCACTGTGTCCCGTCCGTAGCATGTTGCTATTACCGTGGACGATGCACTAATTTATTTCTTTAAAGCTTTGTGACTACTCCGTCCTATTAAAAGAAATAAATACCCTTTCCCAAACATCCTGAATATTATGTGGAGGAAGGGTTGTGAGCCAGCCTCAAAGCATCAGCAATACAAACACTCATCATCTGATTGTGCACATTTTGTTTCTTTTCCTTTTTTTTTTTTTTCCCTTAAGTTGCAGCTTCTGGAGTCACGTTGTCATACTGGAAGCTCAGCTGCTGTGTCATTATAAAGACTAAGACGTTTCTCAGCGGGGGCAAGGAGCGAAATACCTTTGGGAAGCCAGGCTAACTGGTATGACCGCACGGAGATGAGGTAAGACAGGGTGTGAGAGCAGCACGCATTAGGTATTCCATAAATACCTGCGTGCATGCTTTGACACCGAGGCACGTGTGACACACTTCTGTCACGCAGGCAGAGCTCACCCCGGGCTCTGCCCCGCGCTGGGCACAGGCACCAAGGTGCTGCAGCTGGAGCATCCCCGCGCGTCCTGCCACTCACGCAAGGGCGAGGGCACCTGAGTGCGGTCTGAGCCGGGGCTGGCGTCGCTCACAACGAGGTGCTCCAGAGCAAAGACCTTCCTGGGGTTGTGTAATCTGCTAAGGGTAACAAACAATCAACAGACCTGTTTTTTTCCAAGGGAAGATACAAGCCCAGATTCTACACCAAATGTGGCAGCTTGATGGAAAAAAAAGTAATCGTGTGTTATATAACAATGTATATATTAAAATAGAGAGGGATAAGATGTAGTTCTGATTTTTAAACTGGGAGCGATGAAAGCCAAGGGAGAGGCAAGAGCCGGAGGTCCCCGTCACAGCTGGCCATGCGGCTTCAAAACCTCCCCCTGCCCTTCCCCCAGCCCAGCACCCGCCCGCGGCTCTGTCAGGCACAGCAAAAAGTCATTAATTATCTGGTGACCTGCAAACGCAATTACGCTGGAGACGATGCCGCGTAATTACCGTGACGAGCGAGATTGCGCCCTGCCAGCGCCGGGCGGCCGCCCCGCGCCCCGCCGCGCTCGCAGGAGCCCCTCGCGCCCAGCCCT
>JAWLRI010000738.1:678230-698156 GCA_034781795.1 Crypturellus tataupa
CTAAGTCCCTGTCTGTTCACTCCTGCTCTGGAGCCAGTGCCACCTGGGAAGGTACTGGTTTCATGTCCTGTAGACAAAGCCAACCACAGAGGAGGAGATTGTGTTGTGTTGAGTGGTGGTTTATTTCACAACTAAGTAAGAGTACTTTGTCTTCAAAATGAGCATAGCTTGTTTATTTATCCTTAGGACTTACATCTGCATGGAGGCCTGGTGAAATGGGCCATGGTCACCCCAGGCTGTCCTGGGAATGTCCCCCCGTGTTATGGGGACCGTGGTCGGCGCAGAGCATCCAACAAGTGACAAGGGGCCGTGGTCTCCTCAGAGCCGCTGCTTGTGTCGCCAGTGGCATGGGACCATGTCTCTCCTGTCACTCCATGTCTCCTCACAGCCCACAGTGTCCCTCAGCAACACGGTCCCCTCAGAGTGTCCCCATGACACGTAGGCTGTGGTCTCCTCAGAGCCACCTCATGTCCCGGTGACACGAGGGACACGGGGAAACATGGGTTTCCTCAGCAGGCTCTGCCGTTGCCCCACAGCGGCACCCACCGCTCTGCTCTCGTCCCCCATCTATCGCAGAAGGTCATCAGCTCGGTCCGAGGTGATTTCCCCTTTGGAAGCCACGCTATCTGCTGTCCTTCCCGTGTTTAGGAATGACCTGCAGGAGGATCTGAGCCGTCACCTTCCCCGGGATCACTCCGCTCAGCTCAGGAGCCTGGGATGTGGCTGGCAAGTCTCCACAGGGAAAACCAAGGTGAAGGCAGTCGGCACCCTGAACCTTTTCCATGTCCCGTGTCACCAGGTCCTCTTTGTCCATCTGCAACCCAAAACACCTTCTCTTGAGCCTTGTGCCTCAACGGGGAGGTGCAGGTTCCATGATTTACCCTCCAGATGCCTTTCCCACACACAAACGTGAGGTTGAAGAAGCTGCTGCAAAGTTTACACTCAATGAATAAAGTTTCAGAGCCAGGTAGGTGATCCAAAATTTGCTTTAATATAAAGCCCACCACGTAATCACGTGGAATTTGTCAAGAGTTGATTAGATTGCAAAAAAAATTAGTTGCAACCCAAGTTTACTTGCATTTATACTCCAGATATTGTCGCTTAATTAAAAATATCCAACTGTTTCTGCCTTTAGCAGCTTTCTGACACAAGCTGTTGATTTTAGAGAGGAAAATGCAGCTGCCTTCCTTTCTGCTTGTCTCACGTATGTTCTAGGCAGCACGTTTTGAAATGCAGGGATGCTTTTGCAGCAGTGCTACAATTGCATCCATGGATGCAATTCAGCTTCTGCTGCTGAAGATAAAAAGAGCTGCAACGGCAGTGTTCTTAGCAAAACAAGAATGCAGGGAGGTGATGTGAATTCTAACCGCTTTAGACATTACTAGGATTTTTAGGTCTGTTGGGACACATTAAAGTTGCAGTGATGCCATGTTCATGCTATGGAATGAGGGTTCGTTACATAATTTTATGATTCAGGGTCAAACATTTCCGGTAGCCATATAAATATAGGATGAGGTCATTAAAGATGTGAGTAACCGGGGCAGAAAACAGCCCTGAGATCTACAAATGCTCTAACCATCCCATCAATGTCCAGAGACAGCAGGTGAGACACAATGGACTATTACCAGAGGAGGCCTGACACATTAGAAACTCAAATTAATTGTTTTATTGTTTTATATACTCTTCTGCTGGATTTCTCTGCCTGCTTACTGAAGATCTCCATTAAAGAGACAGCTTTCAACAGCAGCCCACGGGGGACACCAGCTAGTTCCAGTACTAGTATCTAGGAGCTGTTTTTCAGACACGCTGCTCACCCCAACCTTCCATTTCCACAGAGCTTAATCCTTCCATGCTCCAGTTATTGCCTTTTTGAAGGCATTCTCTGGCATGAGGAATTTTCTCAGAATTTCCCTACCTCAGGACTGCCCGCACACAGGAGGACAAGCAGGAGCACGGCGAGGACGTGGTTTTCATCCGCCGAGTGTTAGCAGCGCTGCAGCTCGCCCTGAAAGCATCCATCTGGAGCCTCGGAAGAGCCACAATCAGAGTATCTGCTGACAGGCTGGGCTATCACATGTTCCGCTCATGAATAATCTCCAGAGACGGTGAGAAGGAAAACTTAGCTCCTCGCTGAGACTCCCTTGACCTTTCCCTCCTCATCTCAGCTTTAGCCTGTGCCTACGTGTCGACAGCACAGACAGGCAGCGCGTCTGGATTTGAGAAAGGTGTTAGGCACAGTTGGAATGGCAGCATGGATATAGCCCTTGGGAGCAGCTCTGCCCAAACACCCTCCCACAATGCTGGTGAGAAAACACTGCTTTTGTAAGGCAGTTGCTTCACATTTGCAGCTTGCACTCGAGCAGATCCCTTTAAAAAACTAGCCCAGCAAGCATTTTTACTAAAAGGTCTTAAAACACTTTAGAAAGCATTTGGTCTGAAGCAGAGCAGACGTAACTGAAAGGAGGCATTAAGTAGTCTTCAAATATGCAGAAGGCTGCTGCAAAGCAGGAGGGAATTAGCTCTTCTCTGCATACAGAGAGGACAAGAAATAATGAGCTTACATCTTGGAAAAGGAAATAGAAATGCAGGTTAGATGTTGGGTTGATGGCAGGAATAAGCACTGGTTAATTGTGAGACGTTAGGTTGATGACACTGAAACAAATTGTCTAGAAAGTCTGGGTTTGACTATTTAGCATTGGACATTTTTTTTAAAAAAATGAATCAAATATTTCCTTGAATAGTTTATGGAGAATTGATCTTATCCTGGGAAGGAGGATGGAGTAAATAATCTCTCACAATACCTCTCAGCCGTATTTTCTCAGTGATTTGCCTAAACTTACAAAGCAGGTCAAAGCCCAAGCTAGGACTGGATTTCAGTTCTGATCCTCACGTCTGTGCTCTGTCCAGCGGGCTAAACTAATGCTTAAGTCTGAGGAAAAAAAAAGAAAAAAGAAAAAGCCAGGCTTTGCCAACTGTTCCTCTTGCAGAAGGTACTTTTGTTAAAAAGCCAGTGTGAATGGGGACCTCAAGCCCTGCCTGGTATTTATGGCATTTTCCTGGGGGAAAAAAAAATCCTTTTACCACTAACCCCACAAAAAAACTGAGTTTTCACATTCACAATCAAAATTCTAAGACATCCTCCCATTTCTCCAGTAAAAAAAATACTGAAAAGACTTTGCACGGTGTATAGGTGTCCCTCTGCAATGCCACATTCCTCTGGAAAGCAGCACTTCAGTGTCCAGCGCTGGCACCTCAGCAGCTGTCACCAGTGTTAAATTTACTACATGGAGAGAAAAAGAAATAATAGAATTAAAGTGAAAGATTCTGTACTGAGAGTAACTTGCATTCTCACCTGAATCAATTTTTCCCTCACTTATTTCCTCATTAATTGTTTTTATTGATCCAGCTCAGTTAAAGATCAAGGTGGGCTTTGATTTTTTGAATACAGTGTACAATAATTACCCACCGATCATAACAGTTCCTTTTTTTTTTCCCAGACAGGATTGTAGTGAATTCTTTTCAATTATTCAAAATAATTATGTTAAGGGGTTTTCATCTTAAAATTGCCTTAAGAGTGTCCTATGAGGAAAATCCTATACTTCAGATTTCTTTGTGGGAGTCACCTTTTGCTGTAGGAGACCCTAACCAAGAAATTATGGGAAAGACAAAATACCTTGATGTTTGTGGGGATATAAAAGCCTAATTTGAAAAAGTGAAACTAGTGGAGCTACCTCACTGAGCAGGCTTTTGTCTGAGGTTTAACAACATCTCTTAGCGGGAACAGCCACAGTTTCCCTCTCTTTCCTGTGGCCACCTATTTCTCAAGACTTGCTGGAACTGGACACCTTTGAGATCACTGCTCAGATGGCTTTTTTGAGGCTAAATCCAAAAACGCACACAATACGGTCATAAAACCATCATTTTCTTACAACACCGTGCTAAAAACTTCCTGTGCTCCCCTAACAGAAATATTGCACAAGACATCGTTGCTCCATAACCATAACCCTGACTTCAGCGGCTGTTCCAGCAAACATTTCCTGGCATTTGTATCAGATTTTACATGGACAATGTTCGTTTCATGAGGAAACACAGTAAATTGGTTGGTATAAGCAGCAATATCTTATATTTGTACTCAAAAAGATCCATAATCTCTTGGCAAGCAGTAACCACAGTGTGAAAGGAGGAGCGCAGCAGGGCGGGATAACACAGCAGATAACAAAACCTTCCCCTGAGTTTTAATACTCCTGGAATTAAGGGATCTCCAAGCATTTTGAGATGTCAGCTGAGTATTACATAGCCTGCAGCTTCCATAAACATCCCCTGTGTTTACACAGCGAGAAACTGAGGCACTCGGGCTGGACCATGGCCAAGGCAGAAAGAACAACAGGCCCTCGTGGAAATGCCATAAAGTCTGCAGCGACCTCGGACAGTCGTGGCCACGGCTCCTCATTAGATTAGCTAGGACCTCATTACAAGGACACTATGTTGGGGAAAGGCTCTGTATTATTTCATAAAGAGAAGGCACCGAGTTCAGCTGTGAAGCAGAAGGATGCAGAACGCATCCTGAGTCATCACCAGCGTTTTCTGCAGTGCTCGGGATTTTCCCTGAAGAGCCCCAGCTGCCCACGGATCGGTTTAGCCTGCAAAATCTGATGAGATCAGAGCCCAGCAGAAAGGAAGGAGGTGGGAAATACTAAAATCAGTTGTTTCCAGCTTTTGATTGCAGTGCCAGTACATCTAGGATGAAGATAGGTACATATGTACGACACACACACAAAACAAATTATTTGGTCTTTCCACTAAAATATTTCCTCTCCCAAGAGTCCTCCCACAAGGATGCTTATTGCCAAGCAGAGATCCCACTGCAGGCTCGTGCCAAGAAAATGGTACGTACTCGGTGGGGCAGACAAGGCTTGCAGAGAGGGTTTGCTCCTCCGTTTCGGCCTCTCTTGCCGTGCTTTTCTCTCCGTGTTACCAAGTGGAAAATCAGTAATTCTCTCCTAGCTCCTCAGGTTATAAGTGGCTGGAGCTGGCACGTGCCTGCTCGGAAGCTGGGAAGGCACAAACACTTCCAGGATTACAGAAAATGAGGGCGCTAACTTGGGGACCAATCTAAAGCTCTTTAGAGCGAGTGTGAGGATGTTAATTGACTGCAGCAGGAGCTACATCAGCTCCTTAATTGCTGGAGGGAAATGGAACGATGAGTTTCCCCTTTTGGCACATCCCCTTTTTCAGGAGCCTGCAGGCTGCTCGTCCTGGAAAGCAGAGGGCTATTAGTCCAGGAATATTTACAGGAAAGGTTCCAGACACTTGGTAGTGCCACAAAGGGCAGGAGATGACAATCCTGCACTGTTCTCCCTGCTGTCACTAATAAGGCTGGTGGATTCAGGTGATGGATACGGTGACACAGAAGATCAAGTGTCACTATCCTGCCCGATAACTTCGGTCAGTGGAGATGGGCACTGCCCTTCAGCCAGCCGGGCATTTCCCTTTCCTCTGGAGGAAATGAGCTTGGGAAGAAAGGAGGCTGCAGGGACCAGCCTGGGTTTATGATGGGCTTGGAAAGGGGGTCCTTGGGCCAGAGGGGAACGTCTGTTGGACATCCAGGAGGGATCGAGGAGGCTCTGTGGTTCAGCATCCTCGGGATAACGATATGGGATAAGATTATATGGGCCAGGCAGGTGAGGCAGAGAGGGTTGAAAGCACAGCAGGAATTCAGAAGAAAAGGAGAAGGAAGTCCAAATAAAACCAGAAAATCCAAAAGAAGGAAAAGCAGGGAGGAAATACGCGTACAACTGAGTTCCTGCTTGAGGCCACGTCACCAAGGTCACCTTTGCTTCACTGGCATGTAAATCCTTGCCCTCAGTGCTCCTGCTCTCCTTTCCATGAATGCACGAGCTCCAAAGCAAACAAACACGACAAGGCCTCTAGATCCGTGCCAGATGGATCGTCTTTGAGTAGCTGCCTGAGTGTAATGTAACACGTGGGAAAACTCATGTGATTCCGTACAGGTGGAAAAGAGCCACACACATATTTCCAAACAGTGGATGTTTGTTTTAAGTGACTCATTGCCCACGTGCCTCGTCTCGGAAGCTTGGAGCAGCTTTTCTTAATTTAACCCAAATTGCCAGCACTAAACTGGCCCACCACTCAAGCCCCCCAAAATGAGCCCTGCTATTAAAAATGACAACCTCATTTTGCACGTGGCTCACATTAGATTAAGAATGCACTGGGTTAGGCTGCTGGAAGCTGCATTTACTCATACTGTGGTTACCGCAATTTTGGTGCTACCGCCACGTGGTAGCGGGGCTGCTCCGTCCTCCTGGATGGATGCAAGGCTTTTCCTGCCTCCTTTCCCGCCAGCTGTGCATTGCGCAGGCAAACAGCCCCGCCGCAGCGAGGTTTGGGGCCCTGCTACGGCAATCACATGTCTGTTTGCACGTCTCCTTCCCAATTATGTATTTGTAGCCTGATTGTCATGGTGACTGCTGCCTCGAGACCCTCGCTGAGGGCGAGCGCTGCCAATTGCAATTCAGGGCAGCACTTCTGCTGGCAGCGCAGGGGACCCCTTATGTCGAGCATTTCAATAAATGCACAGTTTGCCTCATTGCAGAAAGCCCAGCTGAACAACGACTCCGCAGAGCACCGAGGCAAATAAGGTTTGCTTTAATTTTTGGTAATCGCCTGGAAGCAATTTCATTTCCTTGCAAACACGCCATCAGCGCTGCCATCAGTGTTCCTGGATGTGAAGCGAGCTGGATGCAAATGTCAGGAACCTCAAGGGGCCTTTGCAGGGATGCGGTTCTCTTGCAGCAAAGGAACCGTTTGCAATACACAAACAAAAAAAAAAAAACCCGAAACTCACAAGGTCTCTCTCTTGCAGTAAAACATAGGGGAAATAAAAGGAGCCATTTGCAAAAGAACGAGGCGTCTCACAGCAAAATGTGGTGGGAAAAAAATGAGCTATTCGCGAAAAGAAAGAAATAAAAGAAGAAAGGAAAAGGAGGTATTTTACGAAATTAGTGTCTGTCCCGGTGGCTGCAGCCCCGGGTAAGTGCTCAGGAGAGGCGCCATGGGGGACGCCCAAGGGGGCCGCGCGGAGGGTCCGGTATCGAGGAGCCTCGTTAGCGCAGTAGGTAGCGCGTCAGTCTCATAATCTGAAGGTCGTGAGTTCGATCCTCACACGGGGCAAAGGCGGGCAGCTCTTTTCTCGGCCCGCGTGGCCCAAACCCTGGTCTGGGCTCACAGGGCGTCTCAGCGCCAGCGGGATAGACGCGGAGAGCCAGCGCGGCGACACAACTCCAAAGAACTGCGTTATTTATCGGTGATTTTTTGCTGTGTAGTTTATGGAGCTGCTGTTCCAGCGCACGGGCGTTTGCTCTCCAGAGCGCTCCTCAGTCCCGGCGGGCTCAAAGGAGCAGTCTGGCCACGTTAACCCACAGTACAGCCCAGTACAAACTGCTGCAGAAGTACAAAACAGCAGCCGGTTCCTACCACTGGCTGCCAGCTCCAGCCCTGAGGACACTACTATGATACCAATCCGTGGAAATCCAGGATCCTGTTTCTTGGAATGAAGGGAAAGCTAGTCAGGTTCGAAGGAGCAGCACAATACAGAGAAGCACGGAGAAGTTCAGCGCATCAGACTGAAAAGTGAACAAATTGAGTCCCAGGTCCTCGTACCACTTCATGTGGTGGATGAGTGTTGTGGGTAGCAATCCTGAACGATTCCTTTTATTTTACTGTGCCTTTTTTAGGCAGAGTTGTGCAGCCTTTCCCGACACACTGCCTCAGCACCCCGAGGTCCCGCCGGCTGCTGCCGCCAGGACCCCCTCTCGCCCTGTGAGGTGACACAGAAAGATGGGGCAGAAGGGATTCGATGAGAAGACGGGCTGATCAGGACAAGGCTCTGCCAGGCAGCCCAGGATCAGCCCCTCTAAAACCTCTCTTCTTTATTCCCCTCATTGCTCCTCCCCAAACCCACTTCCCTAGAAAATTTTGCCTTCCCTAGGTAAGAATCCTCGTGTTCACCTTGTTTCCTCCTCTACAAAGCCCAAGACAGCCAGTTTCCTATAGCCAGACAAAGCCCCTTTTCAGCATCTGACCATCCTCACTGTGAAGATTTTTTCTCTAGCAGCAAATTTCCTTGCTGCAGCTCGTAGATTCCGGTTATACATCACTAGCAAATATAATAAAGTGCTTTTTTTTTTTCATTGTGCTGTTTTGACCTGAACAGGTTGTGTACACAAATACCATTAACAATTTCATAGTAAAAAGTGAATTTATTTTAGAGGGAAAAAATAGTAATTATAATTAGTAAAAAAGCAATCAGAAGGCTGCAAACACATGTTTTTCTACCTCACGTTTTATTTTCATATAAAAATATTTCCGAAGACCTTCATAAAAAACAGTCTATGATTAGACCTTGATCACACTATACATATTTAGAGTTTCACTGATTGATTTGAACGTAGAGCTGAGGTCCAGAGCAAATCATCTTAAGGAGTCCACTTTGTAGCTGGTAAACAAGCTGGGGACCGTCTAGTTCGAGCCTGCAAAGTCAGCCTTTCCCTGAGCTGCCTCACTTCTGCCATCAGCTCCCTCTCTTTGTATGCAGGTTCTTCTCGCCTTCTACCTAAAGACACGTAAGTGCAAGAGATACAGAGTTAGTACTTCAGCTAGCAGTTTTGCAAAACCACCATGAACTCTTATTGGAAAACAAATGACCTCTGCATGGAAACGCTACGTTTCATTCCTTGGCGCAGCTGTATCCAGGAGCTGCAAAGGGAGGAGCAATTCCTCTTTAATGCTTTGGAAGTGGTACCAAGGCTGCTCTGTTCACTGTCACAGGAAAGCCAGATCTTGATGAGATGCTGTGACAGGTCAAAAGATACAAGTTTCCCCTTGCAAAGAGCTTCGTACACAAAATACATACGATTTTAAAATACACATTCATCCCTAATGGCAGAGACAACCTGCCTCTAGAATCACTTGATTCTAGACTAGTTCCTGATCATAACTCTCAGTAAGATACAAGACAGTTCTCCACCTTCCCAACATCCTCAAATCACAGACAATTATTAAAAGAGAAAAAGCAGAACATAAAATGATCAGGACAGGGACTAACCTACAGTGAGGACATTCCCATAATGGGACACACTTCAGACACTTCCTACCCTTTCTGTTCCTGGCAGCACACAGATTTTTTTTCAGGTGTGAAATAGAAAACAGCAATAAATTGTTCAGAGTCCACTCTGGACTAAACACGCACACAGTTAACAGTGCCTCAGTCAGCCACCTAGGTGTTCAGGACACTTTCAACAGAAGAAGGAAGGTCCTAACTTAGAAACTTACCATGTGACGATGACTCTGAGGGGGATACGTCATTGAGACAGACGTTTCCAGACCCTGGCACTTGCTGCAATCCTAAGCCTGTCTCTGTAGGTCTGGCCTTTAAATCACGCTGTCTCTCTGTGAGAAATGCAGAGAAGGCTTCTGTGTAAATTGTGTTCTTTTTTCTAATACTTTTTTCTAGCTTGCGGTGAAGCATTTCTTTTCCAGGAAGCAAAGTTGGAACAATCACTTCAGCTAATGGCAAGTCCAATTTGCTCAGAATCCAAAGTCAACAATTTTAGTCTATGGACCAAAACCATCCATCACTATATTTCATTTTAAGAAATTATAGCTCTGTATTACTGTTTCTTCCTATATAATTAATCAACCTTTTAACAGATGGTCACTAACTTCAAGCAGAATATAGCTACTCATACTTGCACTATTAATAGGAGACACCCTTTTTAATAAGGCAGTTGCAATTTACTCCATATTAAAGTATTAGGCAAATTAGGGCAACATCTGAATAAGTTTGCCCAAAGCAATACTAATCATTTTATACTGTCATGTGCGTGCCTTTGAGAGATGGAGAAATGGGAAAAATCTTTATAAACCCATGCAAAGATGGCATTCAGGAAGAATGTACTGACCAGGTCTGGAAGTTAATGTTTTAAATCCTGCAAACACACACAGCAAATTTGCTTGCTGGTAGTGACTTTGCTTTTCTGTGGAAAATTGTTATGCATCTATCATGCATACTCTTCAACTGTTTCAAGTTGAAGAGAGAGTTACAGTTTGAGATTTCTGCTTTAATTTAAAGAAAAAATAGTGCAAATTACTGTATATTCCCTGTTCTTTTGTGTACCCAGAAAATATTACAAAACAGCAAACTAGGAGAAAAATTATCTTAAGTTTTGGGGATGCATGAAGGAATCACTGGCAATCAGAAACAAAACATGAATTCCCAGCTATACAGAATGGTCGGCTAATTTTCTAGACACGATCACTTATATGGCTACATCTCATGGGTGCCAAACTGAGACTCCTTTGCAAGTCTGCCCTCCTATATTGGGATCATGAAAGGATAGTTCCAAAAAGTACCTATAAAAAGGTGTTAGGCCTGAGTTTACCCCTAACCTTAGACAACTAATTTGTCTTCTGTTGATGAATCTGGGTCTTCACATCAATACCTGGTGTGCTGAAACACAGGAAACGTGCACTATCCATATACTTACCAAAACAGCCATCTTCTTTCTGCAGCTTTTCAGTCAATTCTAATGCATCCTTCATTTCATCTTCTAAAAACTGCTTCCTGTGTTCATCTGCAGCAGCAGCTGCCTTCTGCTCTGCCTCCAGCTGAGCCTTCTTCTGCCTAACTTCTTGCCTCTGCAAGAGAGATATTCAGCATATATTCAATACACATTTTGTATGGAAAAAGCAACAAGTAAATCCACCTGAGTTATCATAGGTTAGATTTCATTCTTAAATCAAAACCTATACTATGACACTGAGTGAATGGTTTTTTTCTTTCCTTTTATTTTTTCAACTTTTCAATTCAAACGGCTAGAGAAGGGTAAAAGGCTTGGGTTAGAGAAAAAAAAAACAACAGAAGTGAAGACTTAGGAAAATGTTACCAGATCCTCATTGATTTTCTCTGGTGTTTCTAGAAACTTCCATCAGGAATACAAAAGAAGAGTCCTTACAACAAAATAGCTCTGATAAACCACTTTACAGCATGCGATGGGCCAAGTGCGGTAACACTTTTGACTGTCCCATTTAAGAAAAGAAATAGGGCAAATAATGGAGATCCTCCAAACCCGCCTGGACGCCACCCTGTGCCACGTGCTCTAGGTGTCCCTGCTGGAGCAGGGGGCTGCACTGGATGATCTCTGGAGGTCCCTTCCAGCCTCAGCCTCTGTGACTCTGCGAATACCTTTTTTTCTTCGGCCTCCCTCAGTGCCCTCAGCAGCTGGGCTTCCTTCACTCGGTTGTCATGCAGCAGCTTGGCGATCTCCCTGTAGCCTTCCTCCCGCTCCTCATCCTCGCGCCGCAGCCTGCGCGATGCCTGCGCCCGCCAGTCAGTGTCAAGGTGTTGCTGCTCCGCTCTGGCTAAGTCCTCCTCAGCTACCTAATAAAACATGTCTTATCAGGAATGCTTTTATTTCAAGTGCACAGCCTTACATATACACGAGTGAAGATCTTTTCCTGTCAAAAGCAGCTGTCCCTCCCTCACCACTTGCACCGTCCCCACTAGGAGACTGATCTTGCCCTGGCGCTCCTCCATTCATCACAGCACGCTGGCTTCTCGAGAAGTACTTTTCTTTTTTTCTGCTTTTCCATCCTTCTTATTCTTTCCTTTACTGAGGGTGCTTTTTTTCTCTCTTTCTTGAAATGAAGCATAAATCCCCTCCATAATTTGGGGGATTTTGCTCTGCTGGCAGGGACTTTATCTGACTTTCAGGTGCAATTAGCATCAGATTTATACCTGAATGCCAATACATCCACCCACACCCATCTGCTTCCACAAATTGCAGGCTGCTTACAAAAATTCGGACCCATATGCTTATTTCTAGACAAAATATAAATGCAGATGCCAAGCATATGGGCAGTGGGCTAGCTATAACTATTTTTGCAACTGTGCAGTTAGAAGTTCTGAGCTTGAAAATCTGAACAATTCCTAATGTGAAGCTATACACAGTTATTATTGTGATCTAGGAGACAGCTTCTATAGCTGAGTTTCCTGCCAACTACTGCCAACTGCAAGTTCCCTTGAGGACTTACTTTTGTTTTGTTATGGTTACAAATAAAATATGCTCCTTAACAGGAAAATAACTTAGTATGAAGAGCACTTGAATCTCATTTGCCATCCTAACTGCTGGAAAGTAAAGAGAAGTTTAATATTTGAGGTAGGAATACAGAAATTCTCTATTATATATAGCTGTTTGAACAATCTAGTCAGATTTTTGAAAAGCTCAAGTGCAAGATAAACCCAAAACTTTAAACACACCAGCATTATCTATTAATATAGGAGATATTGGGAAATAGGTTTAAAAGAACATTCTCACACTTTTACCAAATTAGTAAATATTACAAGTTAGTACACTAACTTCTAAAAAATACATGTTAAGACCCAACTTTTTACCATCTGAGCTTTCTGCTTTTCTTCTCGATCTACTTCCACCAATTTCTGAACAAGATGATCTTCCAGATCAGCCTTTCTTCGACTGGTATCTATCTCTCCTTTCACTTCCTGCATTACTGTCTCTTGATCTTTGATAAGATGCTACCAAACACACAAGCACAAATTAGAGTCACTGAACTACTCTCCATATTTGTAATTCTGCTTCATTAACATTTAGTAAAACTGCAATAAACTATGTTTTTTAATATATACACACATCTCATCCCACTGTATACATAATCGACTGCAGATGTTCAAAAAAGTGATACTTCTTGCCGTTTTATTCGCTCGGAATTACACTCTGCCAGAGTCTGCACAGTGCTCTCCCAGGTTTATACGGATGTAATTCTACCCAGGGGAGCACAATAGAGCCTAAGAGCAAAACTCACCATAAGTGAGTCAGATTAATCACAAAAATATTCTGTACTTTGATGGTGTATTTTAGCCAAAACCTCAAAACACTTCACAAATATAAAACATGATTCACAGTACACGGACTTGTCATAAACACGTGTGTAGCTTGAATGAGGAGCTGATCCTGCCAAAGCAGGACGGATCAGCAGCAGATCAAGAAATAGAATTTTAACTCTAACCACTTTCTCTTGGCATTGATCTGGGAACATCTACCCACTTCTTTTTGCAGACAGACACAATCCCTTCCCAGTCCCGCTGGAAGCAGCTGTGCCAGTTTGGATTCAGCCCCTCATAATGGCAGTAAAGCAGCTTCCAGGCACATCACGGCATGGGCAGAGAAGCCCAGTCTACAAAGTGCCTCACGGACAGACCCATATCCTCAGTTCGTTAAATACTTGCTCCCTTCCTAGCCTGAAGAGGATGATCATTGTAGCATTAATTTTCTTAAACAGCTGACTTCACATATACTGTTGAGTATAAATAAGCTCAGCCTGGTTTGTATTATGTAGCCACAATACAGCTGGCTGTGTGTTTAATAAACAAGATGAAATTTAGCCCAGATTGTAAAAAGCCATATGGCCAAAAGCTTTAAAAGTCAAATATAAGAAGAAATATACTTCAGAGTAGGAGGAAGGTATTTTAGAAGACTAGTTCTGCATGCAGTTGGATCTACATGTATGCAAGATGGGCATAGACAGCTGTAATTTCTAGACATTTAAGCTACCATTTCTAATTAAAATCAATGTTATTAAAGCCTTCTATTGGCATCCTTGCTTTTCAACCATTTCTGGCAATTAACTCATATTTAACATTATATTTAAGCAATATTTATTGATTTAAAAATCTTTATTACTAAAGTGATCTCTCCGAATCATTAAAAACATCGTTACACACACAAAAAAATGGAATCTTCTTTACGGAGATGATTAACAAAGATGTTTGAGAAAAGAACTACATCTTCCCCACAATACTGACATTCCTTTTTGCTTAATTATGGTGTTGGCAATTAGATATTCTTTGACCAGCTACACTGATCCATTATACTGATTTCTCCAGAAAATGCAGATATGACTGGTTATCACAGAGTTTATGGAATGATGAGCATATTGTTACAGGCTTATTTGGAATTTAAGTGTTCTCTACTAGATGAGCACATATATTTACAGATTGCAGCACTAAAATGACTGCTCTGAACAGAAGAACAAAATGGGGAAGATAAGGGTATTTTCTCGCAGAAGAATGGGTAATAGTAAGTTCTTCTAATTGTATTCTATTATTAACACAAGACTTATTCGAAAAGTGTTAACAGAGAGGAAAAAAAAAGAAAAAAAAAAAAGATCCACCTTTCTTTCCCACATTGGCTGGTTGAACAAATGTGATCAAATCTGAGAACTGCACCAGAATAGCCATTAAATATAACTGTCTGCATAGTTTCCTGTGCTTACCTGCTCGAAAAGCTGTCTTTGAGATTCAAGTTCCATTCTCCTTACTTCAATATCTTGAGCAACAGCAGCTGTTTCTTGCTCTCTTATAGATGCCTTAAGAAGAAAAATAACCCATGAAAACACTATAAAGGAAAAATACTTCACCCTAAAAAAAAAGAAAAGCTATGTCCTACCTCTAAGGTGACTTTCTAACATACCATGAATAGTGGAAAATAATTGATATAAAAAGTACAGGGCTAATCAATCTTACAATCCCCTGATGGTGCTCTGAAAAAATGTGGTGCTGAGACTGCAAAGGGCCTGCAGAAGATCAGTTTGGGCCTCCAGGTCTCAAAGGCTCCGGCTCCATCCTGTGCATCCTAGTGCCAGAGCCGGGAGCCCAGCAGGAGCAGGAGCAGAGCCAGGTTTCGGCAGCAGCAACTCCCAATCAACAGCAGAGCCAATTTGCTGTCTGGATCTACTGCCCAGAGACAAGTGACTAGTCCTTTAAGGAGCTCACAACTCAGCACTGCCAATATACGGATGAATTTGGCTTTTCTCAGGAATTTGGCAGTTAAAACAAGCCAGTGGAGCATAGCAAGTGCCAAAGACAACTGTTACATGTGCACTTGCTACATAAAGCCATCCATCTCATGCTAAATACATCTTCATGCTCACAAATCACAGTATCCCAGCTGGAACTTGGGTTGTGTATTTCTGATTGTTTACTTTTCTTGATAAACCTTCAAGAAAAGAATTGCTTGAGCAATACTGAACCTTCCTTGCGATTTCATCTTCAAGTCGTTTGAGCTCCATCTGCCGCTGATCTTGCTGGTATTTCAGAAAACGTCGTCTTGTAGCATCCAACAACTGCAATTCCTTTACTTTCAGTTCTCTTTTCACAGCAGCTAGTCTTCAAAGCCAAAATAAACACAAACAAGGAAATTTATATGTCTAAAACGTCAATGTCGAAGAGTGTAAGTTTGCACTGGAGTCACCCACTAGTTTCTATGAGCTAATCTCTAACTTAAAATGCTTAGAGTAGATGCTTTCCTCCTGTAAACTGCCCAGTTCTCATTTACAAGCCAAAATTAAAATAATAGATAACAGAGGTCCTTTAATGGCAGCCCCTCCCAATTAACCTGTGAAAACCTGTGTTCATTTACCACATTTTAATAAGTAATAATTTAGTCCTGCAATGATCCATAACTGGATACTATACCTTAGCACCAGTGTCTTGTACCTTTTTCCGCACAATAATCTTATGTTTATTTGTAAAATATCAAACTGCTTCTAGGAGCAGGTTCACAATCTTGTGAACTAGTTTGCAATGAAAGGTCACTGCCCTCTTAAAAAAAAAAAAAAACTACTCTGTAAGAAAACAGAAGCTCAAGAAAAATACTACTTGTAGTTGATCTATGGAGACATTGAAACTCTCTTCATAATTGCAGAATGCAGGGACTACTGCATTAATTTCAGTACTATGGCAACTCTTTACTCAGCAAACCAGATGGTTAAAAGTCTTTTTTCTAACTCCATTAACAATGGAAGAACATGTACAGGTCACTGATACTGTTGAGGACTGTTACATTTGCAGTGTGAGTCTGGAGTCAGCATGCAAAAACTCAGCAGTTGGTGGCCCAAGAGCAGTCACAGTCTGAAGAGAGCAGACAAAAGCTGTGAGCTGAGACAAAAATACAAGCGACTTGGCCTCTGCTCTGCTGTATGTCCTTGGGCAAGGCGGTAATACAAACCAGATCACTTCATTCCCACACCAAAATCCAATCCACCAGACCACATACTTTTCCCATATTATAATTTATACAAATTAGTGGTGATTTCTCCTTCACTCGTGGTTAAAAATATAATAGCAGGGTATTGTAGCTGAGCCCCTAATACTTCATATATAATAGTACCTCTGCCTCTGTTCTGCCAGCTTCTCTTCTTCTTCCAGCAGCATTTTTCTTCTCTGTTCCTCAGCTTCTTGGAGCAGTTCCTGCGTCCGATACCAGGCTTCATCTTCCACCTTCCGTTCCTGTGCTTTAGCTTCCAATTCATGCACCAACTGTCTAAATGAAAGATCACACAAACATATAACACCAGACCAAGAATTTACTTAATTACTTAGAAACTGATGACTTTATTGCTGAAATATGGTATCATGAAGGAACATGGCATCCCCTCTATGTACTGATAAAAACATAAAGGAGAGCTATGGTACCAGCTGTTAAAAACACAGCATTGCAGCCCAGTGCAGAAATGAAGCTTCTTTCTCATGTTCTTAAGGCAAACTGACTTGTAAAGGTGCCAAGGTAATCACGGTAATTTCAGTGGTAAGTTGGTAACTCCTGCCCCTTTTACACAGCTAGACATTACAAGGCTAACGCAGATTTAGGTTCTGAATCCTAAGTTTTCAAGTGTGAAGACTTTAGGCCAAATATTTTTTGAGAATTTACAAACACTTTTGGTTTAAGATAAGCCTAGCAATTTAACTTAAAAACACAGCAACCCAATAAGTTACTCTTATTTTTTGTAGTTATTTAAGTCATTGTCTCAATTTTTTTCTTTATTATTTTCTTCCTTCTCAATATACACATTAAAATAGAAAAGGGGAACTACATCAGAACTACATCATATCCTCCCAATTTGCCATGGTCTTCAATTTTCCCATTAATACCTCTCTCGTAAGTATGTGATCTCATCCTGTCTGATCCTCTCTCGTTCCTGAGTTTGATAATCCACGATGAACTTGGGATATTTATTAAATACAGGGTACTGTCCTTTTGTAAGTGGCGTGAAGTCATCAAGCATACGTTGTGGATGGATATCCACTGGTGTAGACTCCATCAGGTGATAAGCTTCTTTAATCACGACATTAATGTCCAAGTTGTTCCGATGATGAAAGAAATACTGCAAGAGACATGATTCTATTTACATTCTACAAAACATTACACAAACTTTTAATATGCCTTGTAGGAACAGTTAAATAAATTAGAAAAGTCTATATTCCATATAGGTTATCAAGTTAGCCCTACCAATTAGTTAAAAACCACTGTCTCAACTGACTTAATCTAAAACTTTTCAAGTGTGAAAAGCATCCTCTGGCTCTTTTTCTTCTCTCCAAATTACACTTACACAAAAGATATGGGAATCCAGGATGTGATTTTAGAGTATTCCATCTGCCTACACAGACACTTTTACCACTGGGTAAATCTCAGTGACTTTTGTCGTATAAAAGAAAATCTGTCTACTGATTATTGAAAGAATATGACAATAATGTTTTCTGTGTGATGTCTGACAAACTGATTGTTGAAAAGCAAATTTTTCAAATTTCTTTTTTTTTTCTTTTTAACTTCCATAAAAACAGATATGATGGTTTATAGTTTTCTGTAGCTACAATTTCAGATGACTGACTTGAACTGCAAGATGCTTACCTCAAAATCCTCTATTTGATTACAGCGAAGCAATGCAGCTCTGGAACATGTAACATAGGCAACAACAATCATTAGAAAGTATGAAGGATGGTTGGAGAAGATATTATCAAAGACTTTCAGCCATTCCTCTCTTGTTAGAACCTCAGAGAACAGTGTTTCTAGAAGAGGCCAGGCATAAACCTATATTATTTGGGAAAATCAACAAAATAACCCATTAGTGGAATTTCATTATTCCTTTAGCTGCAATTAAATGAAAAGTTATTGTCTTATAATACAAATTTATTTATTTATGAAAGACAAACTGGAACTAAAACAGAAGATTTGAATAGAAGAGGTGTAAATCTTTATATTTGCAAAGCTAAAATCATCCCTAATGATAAACATATATAATTGTGGTATTGCCTCA
The DNA here is from genome assembly GCA_034781795.1 of Crypturellus tataupa. Classification (NCBI taxonomy): domain Eukaryota; kingdom Metazoa; phylum Chordata; class Aves; order Tinamiformes; family Tinamidae; genus Crypturellus; species Crypturellus tataupa. The sequence continues at coordinate 696,420 of JAWLRI010000738.1, forward strand.
TTTACTAAATTCATTCACCACATCTATGTCCACCTTCCAAAAAAAGAAATAGAAAATACATTTGTAATTCAACCAGTAATGTTTCAAACAATGTGCACTTGAAAGTAAAGCACTTCTATAAACTACAGCAGGTACATAAGGATTTATCTTCATGCAAAAGGAAAAGCTGCTGGAAAGTGGTGAGATATTCATCACACACATATGAGCATTAACCATTAGTCAACAAAAACACCCTTGAAAAAGAACAACGTCAAAATAGAAGACTAGTGCACTAATCATTCACTGCAATGACGTTTCGTATACAAAATTTGGCTTGAATTTTACCTGTGAAGTCACACAGTATTTTACCAAATGCTGAAGTAGCTCTTTGTCATGATGTGCCAAAATATTCTCCACCATACTAAGCACATTAACTGGAGGATTGGGAAAATACTCAAACCAGTGCTGACAAAAATTAACTACAAGAGAAATAATACAATCCATTATAATCCAGAGTGACAGACTCCTGACAATGCTTTACATTTGATTGCAACAGCTGTGAATTTTAAGAAGAAGTCTCTGGCAGCAAAGCCTCTTCAAGATGCTCCCATTCCTCCTCTTCTTTACAATATATTCCTAACACATTGCTACTTTTATTGAATAGACTAATACCTTGTTTTGATTTACAAACAGGTTTTGGTTTTAAAACACATAGCCACTATGTATTAATTCCTGGTGAACACTTTTAAAAAGCGACCTCTGGTGACTTATCAGGAAAATATCTCATTTGATTTCTCAAGAAAAGCTTATTTGCACAAAAATGTTTTGCAGCAAACTGGATTTTTAAACATCTTTACTTACTTATTACAGTAGCAACAACTTCAAAGCAGATCAGCTGGTTGTTCTGAAACAATTTTACAAATGGGAATGCTAGCAAAGGAATGTAAGGTGTCTCACCAAAGATAGCAGACCAGTGAGCTAGAGCAGATAAGGTCCTATATATAAAACAAGAAAGGGAGTAGAAAACAGTAGGAGTAGAAAACAAATATATCACATATATATAGTAACTGTATAGAGGACTAAACCTGCAATACATAGGTGCTGTATATACAAGTTAAAGAAGAGTACATTAAGGCACTACTTTTTCACTTTACACTTTCATTGCAACTGGTTCCAGCTGGGGGCTACACTTCAAAACAATCCATGAAAATATATGTTTACCTCTGTAAAACTCTCAGCAGTTTCCTACTTTTGATGGGATACTCGTTCTGAATATGCACGAAGGCACTGTGGGTGCCTTTATCTATTAGGCTACTGAACGCTACGTGGTTTTCAGGAAGCTGTAATAAGGAGCGCCAAACAAACATCCTGCAATTAAAATAAGGACTTAGTTGAGCCACTTCTCTTTCATAGGCCAAGGAGCACAAGCAATTTGTTTTTATGCAAGCACAGACTGGCACACAGGCGTACCTGTATTTCTCTGGATATTCTCCAAATCCTTTCAACAAGGCCTGCAGACGTTTCTTGTTTAATCCACCTGGTAACTCATTCTAAAAAACAGGAAATTAACAATCAATGTATGCAAGTATTTCTGCTTCATAATCTTTTTTTTTCCTTGTGTTCTAATTGATGATAGTATCTAAAGAGGAAGTGGCCACAAGAGGAAATGGCCACAAATTTAAGCATCAAAAGTTCCACAGGAACTTAAGGAAGAACTTCTTGACAGTGAGGGTGCCAGAGCACTGGAACAGGCTGCCC
>JAWLRI010000738.1:698256-708834 GCA_034781795.1 Crypturellus tataupa
GAGATCTTCAAGACCCGCTTGGATGCAGCCCTGTGCCACGTGCTCTAGGTGGCCCTGCGTGTGCAGGGGGCTTGGACCAGATGACCTGTAGAGGTCCCTTCCAACCTTAGGCATTCTGTGATTCTATGATTCTAAATACTGAAGGTCCTACCATCATATTAAAAAAAAAATGTTAAGTATATTGCTGTTACATCATTTTAGATATTTTAACAGCAACATTTGCTTTCTACTGTAGTCAAAAAACAGCAGCCACTGATTTCAGTCAGAAACAGATGAAACTCCAAATGACTAAACTCTATAAAGTTAAATGATAGCTATAGCCAAACTATATTAACATAAGGAATGGGACACTTTGTGATGAATGCTACTGTAAGCAGAATGTATATAATACTCAGGCTAAAAACCAGAGAGAAAATAGTGCAGTGATGAGAAAAGGAAAATAAATGGAACGATAATGCACCTCCTAAATAATATCAAAAATCATATGGTTTGTAGACAGAAGTTTTAGGAGTACAATTTGCTAGTAGAGAAGCAGAGCAGTTTTAACAAGCAGTTTTAATCCACTTGTGGTTCTCGTGACTTCAGATACCCCTAGTCTGACTAGGGGAAGCTCCATGGCCCTGGCTCTGCCACGTAATGCAGGAGTATGTGCTAAGACAGCGGAAGAAAGAAGCTAAAGATGCTAAAATTCCCCTAATTCCCTCTCTGTTTAAGTATCACAGTCAATCAGTGCTTGAACTTGCTTTCCAAAGCAAGCAGACAGTTTTCTGCAATGTAATTCAAATGCTGCAGGCTGAAGAACAGAATATTTGCAACTTCTTCCTACCTCTTTATTTTCAAGTGATGTGTTTGCTTGTGGTTTCAGTGTTCTGGTTTCAATTTTGCTTCCTCTGGATTTCCAAGGACGCTCTGACCTTCCTGAAGCCACCCTCACTGTAAGTTTATTTGCTCCTAACTTGCTCTTGGACCAGTCTTCCACTACTTTGAACAGAGGTGGTGGAGGCTAACATTAAATGAAAATAACTCAGTTAACATCTGTGAGAAAGCCTAAAGGTCATTCTAATAGGATATTTACTCTATTTTACATACAATGTTCTTGAGCTCAATGGCTACAGCAGGAACAATAGATAGACATTTATAACAGAAACAAAAATATATGGACTGCAAACACCTGAGTAAGTGGAGCACTTGAGTGAATAAATGTGCTGTAATAACCTAGAAAGACTATGAGAAGGTTTACGTAGCTTCCAAACTCCTACTCAGTCATCACATATATTCTTGTTTCACAAACACTAAAACGCAACTGGGATAGTGCAAGTGTATCGTATTCAGCTAATTTACTCTAGTGCGTTTCTCAATGTTACAGAAAGATCTTTCTATAGCACCTGTTAAAAGAGAATATAAAAGACCTTTACATACTTTAATTAACCTTCACTGTCAGGTAGGCATTAATTGAATTGTGGAGATTGGGAAAGCAAGTAACAATCCCAAATGATGTCAGCCCAGCAGCAAAAGTGCAAATGAAATGTACGTCTGACCTACAACCTCGTACACACTCTTCCTCAGTGCAAACCCTTTTGTTGTACAAAGCTGGTTACTTCAAAGACATGGTGATTAAAGATACATGGAATTCTGGATTTAGAAACTAGACTCTCATTAATAACTTACTTTAATAAAATAAGACCTTGTATTTAAAATGTTTGTTATTTAGGAAGGATTAGGAAGATAATTGTGCCATAATGACGTATTCTAGTATCCAATAATGCATTAAGAATAACAAAATCATAGCTAATAAATAAATAAATAAATAAATAAAGACCAGACAGCTTGTACCAGCAGAATAAGAAAGCAGCAGTTGCAAACTATTTCTGAAAGAAAGTGGAGTAGAAGCAGCACAATCCTCTCATCTCCACCCCTGCTCCCCTCAATAATATCACTACAAGAATAAAAATGGTCCATATAAACGCTGTAGAAAGAAATCCCTCCTGAAAACAGAATTACAGTGATGTACTCTAAAAGCATTTGTTACTACTTGGCAACGTGACGGGGACTCTACCCATCTTTGTAGTTTTAAACAGAGCCCTCCAAGACTTTTAAGCCAATGATATTAGCAAACTATTTCTGATATGAAAATTTGCAGACAAATATGATTTTAATGGCACTTCTTGCTTTTATAAGAAATGCAAAATACCTTATTTACTTCTTGAGTCAAAGCTTGGACACTGTATAAATTAAGGCTTCCATTTTCCATTACTGCTGCGATATAACGTCCATTGGGGCTAATCGCTGCTGCACTAACTCCGTCCTCGTAACTTCCAATGTCAAAAAGAAGTTTGCATGTCTCTATATTGATAAACCTCATAATATTGTCTTGACTTAACACTCCAAGGACCTACAAGATAAAAGAATCCAATAATGAGTACTGACAATGCAAAGCAAAGAGGAATATCAAAATCTGAAATTCCATTCAAATACATTTCACTAAGCTAAAAGGAGGGTGAGCAAATATTTAAGACAGTAAGTTTTTTTCTATAGCATATTGCCCACCCCCTTACTATCCCCCAAACCTCCCTCATAGTACACATGTTGAATCAAATAAACAAATATTCCTGTCTTAAGCTTTGTAAAAAACTGACCTGATTAGAGCCCCCATCAAAACTATCAGGGAGGAATTCCAGATGACGGACAGTCCGAACTTTTGTAGGCATCTGGATTATTCTCACCAGCTGCTTTGATTCTAAACACCATAAGTGAAGATGATTTGATTTTCCACCAGCTACAAAAATCCGGCCATCTCTGGATCACAAACAAGGTAAAGTTTCCATCAGAATACTATATTAACTAACATAAGAGAAATCATGCATTTCATTCTATGCCCTTTGATTACTTTAAAATCCATCATTATTCCTCTCATACTGTATTGAAAGAACAAAACAGTTCCTAAATAATATCACTTGCTTTTGTAATGGAGAATTTAAACTTAATTCTAGCAGCAATTAAAAAATGAGTTCCTTTATTTTAAGGGACTGTAAATGCTAAGGGGCTGTACTATGAAATGATGTGATTGTTGCCAAAAGGATCAGTCACAGCAGAGTTCAAAGGCTTATCATAATATATAGCTCAATACTTCCATAAAACGTTGCAAATAAGCAGTAAAGCTTTTAAAAAAAAAAAAAAACTACAATTTTTTGTCATTTTTTATACCCTCCTGAATATTTAAGATTGCACCTTACCTGGTGACTGCAAAGACCTTATAAAGTAATACAGAACCTTCTACTGGAGTTGGCAACTGGTATTTACACTGAAGAGTATCAAATTCCCATGCAAAAACAGAGTTATCTTTAAAACAGCTCAGGATGGTGTTACTCAGTGGAAGAAAGAAAACCTGAAATAATATGAAGAAAAGAAAATGGAATAAAGTTGTTCAGAATATACCTTTTAAATTGGACAAAACTGAACAACAGAATAAAAAAACGGTAAGAAATCACCACAGTGGGGATCTTAACATCCCGTAACTGCAGAACGAAGGCTGAGATCCCACGGAGGGCAGATCCCCTTCCCCTGCTCAGTGCTCTCTTGCATTCGTTCAGAACTTGCACCCTTTGCTAAGCCAGTTCAGCCTGCTGAAGGCACAAAGAATTACCTGTCTTTTCTGGGTTATTTTTTTGACTGTTAAATTGGCTTATGCAGGATTCTGATGAGTGGCAGGCAGGGCATGATATAAAGGGTGGCAATAACTATGTGGGAACAGGAAGAAAAGGGCTCTCTCTCTGCACTAGTGGGTTTTGAATTGCTCACTGCATCTGAAACGTAGCTTCAGCTACAGCACCAATAGCCTGAAGATGAACTCCATGGATCACTTTATATTTAGACTTGAGTTCTTTGGTTTAATTAAATATTGCTATTTAATGCAGTAAAAAAACATTGTGGACAGTTTAGCAATGTAGTCTTCATCTATGAAATGCATTTTTTGCTGCCATGTTGAAAAAAAATAACAAAAAGGTTTTATATATACATTTTAATTATTCTGAACATGCTTACTGTATATACATAATTTCTTTCCATTAAAAAAAAAAAAAGAATTATTTAAATGTTCGGATTTCATCAGACACATTCTTGTTGAATGACAAATTACCGCTCTAGATCAGAGGTTCTATTTGGGCAACAACACATGCAGATCCTACAGAATCCACAACTTTGAAGGTTTAAGTCAAAATGTTTCTGATACCTGAGCACCTAGGATCTGCCTGAAGGATTCACAGGGTGAGATACACAGTCAGTGTTAGGAGGAGCACAGTTCTGTTCTAACTGGTATCTTTGGGCCTTGAAACAAATTGTAAATCTAGGTATGTGGGATGGGATTCATCTTGCCTAATGTTAGTGACTACAAGTCTGATATTCAATCCAAATTAGTCACTTGGCAGTGAACGAGAAAAAGTTGCCTGTGAGGAGGAGAGTCACCTCCATGTTCATTCCTATTCAGATGGGCTGAGTTACCCTGTGGAGCTGCCTGTCCTTGTTCAGGGAATCTGAGGAAGTCTGGACAAGGAACTTCATCCATGCAGATGACTGCATCCATGCAGATGGATGAAGTTAGGCAAGATGCAGACAGATGCAGATGGATGAAGTTAGGTAAGATCATTCCTACCTTTTCTTAATTTCTGTCCTCAAATAAAAAAAAAAAAAAAAGTCTGCAGGCCCTTTCAAGAGTAAGTTATTTTAATTTTTGACAAGCTGGAGTACAGAACAGTTATTTTAGAAAGACAAGACACTAGCTGCTGTTGAATAGTAGTGATGCTTTGGAAATCATCATTACAAATGTCCTCTCTTTGGCTCTTTTTTTAATCTGTCTTTTTTCATCTTTGTCTTTTCTAATCAGCTCTGCCTCTGTACTGACTGTACAGATGGTGTGTGCTGGACTGCAAACTGGGGTCATGTGAAGAGACCACCCAAAGTTCACTGCAAGGGTCAGTGGGAAACTACTAGGAAGGCTCCTATAGCAAGTGAGAATGGCACTTTGGACACTGAGTGTCACTGTCACCAGCTACAGTCTGATAATAAATCTCATCTTTAATTTGGCCCTTATCTGCATGGCTTAAATCAAGACATGGGAGTCAACATCATTATCTCTGTTTTAAGGACTGGAAAAGGAGATCCAGATAAGCTGCATAAGGTCACACCAGGGAGGAGAGAGACAAAAGAAAACCACAGACTCTTGATTCCCTAAACAGTGATTTATTCACTGAACCACAGCCATCATTGTTTTGTTTTAAAAGTTGTTTCCATATTGAAACATCCTGATACCAAATTTCAAGAGCCAACAAGAAACACCCCCCCACAAAGTTAGAATACACAAAGATATATATATGGAGTGTCAGAAAAACTTTATCCACCAAATAAATGCACCCATCTCTAAAGGGAAATGTGACAATTATTTTAGTGACCTGCACTACATAACAGCTTTAATAAAGCAACAACAATAACAAAAAGTAAACAAAATATCCCATGGAAATTGCTTGGTGACTACTTCAGGTTGACCTTCTGTCTGACCTAGAACATGAAGACACTCAAATGAACACCCTGGTCCCCTGCAAAACCAGCATGGGAATTTTACTGACCCATTTGAGGAATTCTTCAGTTTGAAGTGGTGTCTGTAAGACTACTCCCTGCAGTGCAGCACGTGTAAGCAACGCTCAGGGACAGCTTTGGTACTTTCTGTACTGCTTTTGCCAAGGTTTGACATTTGGTGGCATAGGCAGACCCATTAAAATCAGTATAATGGTATGGCAGCCCAATATAAACCACTCCTCGACACACACATACTCTTTTCTCACTGCCTGTATCGTTCTGGCATGTCTTTCAGCAAAGTGAACCAAAGTGGTCACCAGCAGTAACTTCTTTCTGCTGAGTTACTTTTCAGCTTTGTTAGCTCCCACATTCAGTGCTGGTATGATCAGGGCACACAGGAAGGGGAGCAGCTTTAAAATAAGATGTAATTAAGTTGTAGTGACTCCTTAAACTACCATTATGGCCAAAAAAAAAAAAAAAAAAAAAAACCCTCTGTTCAATAACCTTACGTTGGAAAGGATTTCTAGAGGTCTTCTGAGGCTCCTCTGCCCCCAGTTCAAAGCAGGACCAATCCAGAAGGTGGAACCAGCTTCCAGATTAGATTGACTTGGTTGGGGTCAAACCTAGCCTAGTTTTCAGTGTCTCCAAAAATGGAGGTTCCTTAAATGTTCCCAGCAGACCCGTTTGACTAGTGTGTTGTGATTCCAGGAGGCTGGGCAATGAGATGGGAGCTACGCCAAGGAACATAGAAAAGATTCAGCAGTTTTTATTAAAGAATATTTTCAAGTATTGAGATTTTAATACGCAGCATTTTTCCCACCCAGTTGCGCTTGTTTTTTGCTTTAGCAACGGCTCTTTACTCACCTTCTGTATACCCACAGACTGACGAACGTTGAGCTTCCTTTTCCTTTGAAAGGTGTCCAGGTCCCAGAGCTGGGCTGTATCAGGGGACGTGGTGATTGCATACCTGCCCGAGCAATGGACAGAGATGGAAGACACTGAAGATTCATGTCCTCTCATCCAGCTAACGAGTTCTTTGGTTTCTGTAGGAGTGGATTTAAAAAAAAATGAAAGGATCTGGAAGTCATGCAAAGCAAATTACTTACTGTTTTACTCCTTATTGTCAACATTATGCAATGAAAGAGACTTAAGCATACCTAGTATACCTCTGTTCACCACCACAATTCATGAAATAAGAAACAAAGACAGTAATCTTCCTATAGTTATTATACCTTATAGAAACAGAACCTTCACTTTGTTTCTAAATAACAGATTTTGTTTTTCCTTACACAACTTGCATGAACTTGTTTAATTTAGCCTACGAATCAATCTTAAGAAGCCATGAACATTGAGATTAGATAAATTCAATATGTTTTGTAGGCAGATTATCCAATGTGAACACCAGCAGTAATTGCTAAATGCTGAGAATGAATGTTCTAGTTAGAGTTCTCCACTTGTTTTGACTTGCAATAAGCATGAATGATTACACAGCTATTCATGGATGCAAAGGAGGAAGGCTGAATGACAACAGCTTATGACTACAGAAAAGCAGAGTCAGAAAGCAACAGCTCATTAATTCTTTTAGAGTGCAAAACATTTTTATGCAGCGTATTGCATATTAAGGAAATGGTTTCTCTGACTGCATTCTCTCGCACTTGTGACTGCATGACCACTAATCTTTCCTCAGCAACTCAACAATATTTGTGGCAATTATACTATTTACATTGGGTAGTTTGCCTGGCAGTTCATGGGGTGGTTCCAGCTGACCTATTGCTGCTGCATCAAAGATGGGAAATGACTTTTGAGCAGCTCATTAAGGGTGTTATCACATGGGAGGTGGACATGGGATTACAGGGTATAGTTTCCAGGATAGTTGATGGAGTCCTCCAACTGAGCATTTCCTAACACCCTCTAAGGATAGTTTGCCCAATTCTGACGTGGGTGGGAATTATTTATAGTATTTTAAAACATTCTTCTGTATGATATAGCATCTAGGAAAAAAAATACCATACAAACATGCAGATCTCTGTGGAGTGATTAACAAGATTTCTCTAAATTCATACAAAAACTAAATTTGATCTTCCTGTGAGGAAGTAAGAAGAAAAAAAATGTAGAGGATTTCAGACTGTATCTCCTACTCTTACTCTATTTTGGGAAACAGTGTTGGTTAAAATCTCCAGCAATAGTATGAGACTCAATCCTTCAAAGTATCAATGATTTATTTCTACTACTTTTTTTCTAAAGATTTAAGTCCACAAAATAGGAGACACTACAAGTTCAATTTTTGATAAGTTATGAGTAACTTATCAAAGAATGAACTGCCAATGCCTTTTACCATTTTGCCTGTAATCAAGTCAAAAACACTTGTGAAATTAATTACAGATGTTACCTTTGAATAAGAATATAGATTTACTTGCATACTCAAAACTATTGACAGTTCTGTTAATATATTGTCTTCTTGATTGTTTTTTTCCTTGTAAATAAAGTTTAAAGCTGGTTCACTTGCAAACTCTAATACACTGACAACTGATTTTGTTTTGTTTTCACACAAGCCGGTATAGAGGCAGCATATAGTGATCTACTTTAGAAAAACTAACACATAATCTTGGTCCTGTGCTATACTTACACAGAAGCCTGTGTGACTCAGTGGAAACAAGAAGCTGTGGTGAAGCAAAGTTCTTTACCCATAAAAGACAGGACTATAATCTTTTTTGTTGTTGTTTCAGAAGAATATGTGGCATGTAGTGCTTAGTAAGGCTTCCATCAAAAATCTTACAAATTTGAGGTTGAAACTAAACCTGTACATGTTTTCATAGCAATCCAAATTTTTCAGGAAGGCTTTAAATTTCTCCCTACCTGTATCAAAACACTTTATGGAATAATCTGCCAAAGCCACAAGGAATTCTGTCTTCCTACGAAGATTAAATGCTAAAGCAGTACAAGCCTGTGTTGTTCGCTGGACAAGGTTGAACCTATTAAAAAAAAGTTCTTATTGTGTTAGGAAACTCTAGTTCAGAATATATTACTCAGTTTCAATATATTTCACCAAAATAAAAATAAATTAATGTTAAAGAAGGGAGCAAAGAAATATTAAAAAAATGCTCACTTTTAAAACTCAATAGCGTAAAACTGAAAAGACTAATTCATATATTTCTGCAAATGATTCTAGTAGGTCTAGTTTACTGTAATTCATAGCTTGTTATTAACTGATTAGTACTATTCACGGAATAACCTATTTCATGTGGTAAATTTAGTTGGTCACTGAAGATTTACGATACTTATACCTGTTCAGTTTAGAGTTAGAAGCTTCTGATCTTTTTGAAGCAGCTAAAGCAATAAAACACTATGTAGGGAGCCTGTGTGAGAAACTGGTTTGCAATTTCAGTTTTGAAACTGAAAAACTACCTCATCCGGTATGAAAAACATTAGAGATGGCAAGATGGTGAAAATTATTTATATCAACTGATCAGGGCTGTTTTTAATAATAAATCTTACCTGTTTCCATTCAAGTCAAAAACATATATATTTCCCTGGTGGTCTCCTGCGAGTAGAGAATCTCCAGAACTGTCAAAAGCCACATTCAGAAAACGTATTGGTTTTGAAGGGTATCCTGTAGTACTATGAGTTATGTTTACTATAACTCTGTGAAGAAATGAAGCAAAATGAACATGGGAATTGTTTCCTTACCATGTATTTTTCTAAGTTGTAGGATTAGAGTATTCCTAGAGTAGGATTTTACAATTCTAATCAGTGATACCTTTAAAAAATGGTTGCTCTGTGAAAGAGCACATATTTCTATTATAAAAAAAATATGAAGTACTGACTTTGTTAGAAGGTATTTAGGAGATACTATGTAAAGTAGACCATGGAAATCCACCATTCCTGGCCATTTTATGAGTTACTATAAGAAACCACTTAGATCAGATGGGGAGCAATTCAGTTTTCATACCATTGCTTTACAAGTGGAACAAGCCATTTTTTATCACTTTCATTTGAGATACTATGGAACCAAAGTTGCTCTCTGACAGCTTTTAACACCCCAAACTTCTACCACTGTTAGCAGGGGGTGGAACCAGATGCCCCGCAGAAGCCCAGCGGCAGAGTGAGTCACCAGAAAGAGGATGTGCCAGGAAGCAGGAACCACATCTGCTCTTCCTGTTTTTTTTGGATAACCTAAGTCAAACGACGTATTTCTAAAACTACCTGAATGTAAATTCGGGATTACAGTGAATACCTAAAAATTGCACGGGATATTGGGATGCAGATTAAAGGCTACGAGGCACCTGCAGGCCCTGAGCAGAACATGCAGCCCAGCACGTTCGTGCAGTCCATGAACACGGCAAAGCGCCGTGGCTGCACGTGCAGAGTGTGAACAAGTATCCCGGGAAGATCAGCTGTGCCAGAGACAAAACCAACTGACCCTCAGCCTGCTCCCGTTTTTATTTTCTGGGGTAAAAGGCCATAAAAAATAAGATTAGATGGCCGTCAAGATAATGTGCTATATTGCAATCATGTGGTAATAGGTGGTATCTTCAATACCACTAAAAAACAAAGTATGATTTCCAATTAAAAAGCTTAAATGAGAGCACTTAGTCTAGCTACAGCATCCCATCAGTTATCACATACAGCATCGCCCAACACTTCCAAAAGTACTTCAAAGTTCCCTTGCTGCTAAATTAATGTGGAAGAATGAAAATATCATCCAGAGTTTCCACACCAAGCACTATACGAGTGCATAAAAAATGCATTTATAGAGCTCTTTAGCTTGGACTGGATCGCGTTTTGAGGTTTTCTCACGCACTGTGTATCGTGAACATTTCAAATAAACTCTCCGGGGAATCTGCTCATGGTAATTTAATTGAACTAAAATAACAGTAAATAAATAAGTAAAAGGGATCGTGACGATTTCGACGTCCACAAGCCCCACGCAGCCCGCCCTGGAGCCGCCCCGCCGCGGAAGCGCCACTGCCGGCACGGCCCCCGCGCGGCACCGCGAGCTCCGGGCCGACC
>JAWLRI010000738.1:708885-775127 GCA_034781795.1 Crypturellus tataupa
GGGCGCCGCGGGGCTCTCCCCTCGGGGCTGTCCCCTCAGCACCGCCGCGGGGCTCCCGCCGCCCGCCTCGGGGCTGTCCCCTCGGGACGGTCCCCTCGGGGCCGCCTCAGCCCTCCCGCCCGCGCTGCCTCCGCGCCCACAATGACCCCGCGCTCCCCGCCGCCTCCTGTCCTCTCCTCACCTTGCCCCGCCCGGGACCCCCATTGGCCCCTCCTCCCGCTCATCACCCCGTTCCCCGCCGCCCATTGGCGGGGCAGCCGCCGGGGGCGGGACGCGGCCGCTGCCTCCCGGAACGCCTCGCGCCGCTATTCGGCGAATAGCGCCTCTTGAGCGGCCGCAGCTGCGGCTGATTGGCGAGGTACCTGTCAATCACTCCGCGTCCCCGCCTCCGAGTACTATTGGCCCAGTAACCTCTTTTCGGGCTCTCGGCTCTCCCCATTGGCTAACTAGGTCGGGTAGGGCGCTACGATTGGGGAAAAAGCAGGGCCAGGGGAGAGTTCCGGGCTAAGGGGAGAGCGGATTGGCCAGCCAGCTGGAGCGGCACCACGTGATTGGCAGGCGCGGCGGGGGAGGCGGGGCCGGAAGCGGCTGCGGCGGGGCCGAGTTCGGCGGCGCCACGTCTGGCGCTGCGGGCCGCGCTCTCCCCTGCTGGCCTCGCGGGGCGGCGGCGCCGCCATGTCGGACCTGGGCGACTGGTTCCGGAGCATCCCGCTCATCACGCGCTACTGGTTCGCGGGCTCCATTGCGGTGCCGCTCATCGGCAAGCTGGGCCTCGTCAGCCCCGTCTACCTCTTCCTCTGGCCCGATGCCTTCATCAACCGCTTCCAGGTAGGCGCCGCACTACAGCTCCCGGCGTGCCTCGCGGCGTCCGCGCCACAGCGGGCTCCGTGCGCCGCGCGCGGGGCACGCTGGGAGTTGTAGTGCGCGGGCGGGCGGCGCGCAGAGTCCTGTTTTTCTTATGTTGGAAATTAAAATCCCTCAGTTGTGGTTTACACATGGCTAGGGCGTAGGGTGCTCTGCTGGATCAAAGTGGAAAGTGAAGAGAAAGATCCGAAAGAGATCCCAACTCCCAATACTCTACCATTATGCTCCTTATGCAAATAGTGGAAAGAGAAGTGCAAAAAAGACAAAGCAGAGACAACTCTTTCTGCAGTTTGTTTTATGACAGACCCCTAGATTCACTGGCTTAAGTGGCTGTCTCTTTCTGCAGTTCTGTTAGTTCTTCTTGGGCTGTGGTATTTGGGATCCCAATAGATTATTCTGAAATGTGGCCCTTTGGAGTGGTTCTTTCGCAAATGGATATTTTTTGCATCCTACTGCCTCGCTGATGGCTACCTGATGCTGATAGCTGAGGGCATTTCTAGAGCGAATGCAAAGCGCTCGGAATAGTGTGTGTTGCTATCTGGAAATGTATTTTTAAGGCTACTGTTTTAACTCCATACTGAAGATTTGTTTCTGTGTAAGTTTGAACAAATGCTCAGTGGACACCTGTAGAATTTGGGTAGATAATGACAAGACAACAGATCTTGTTATTCTACAGCAAGATTCTTTCTTGCGCTGCAAAATTGCTCAGTGCTGTGGGGATGTGATCTTAAACATTGTGTGTTTTCTGTCACAATCTGGATAATTTTACTGATCAGTTGATGAAAGGAAAAGCTTGTAAAAGCTGCTGAAGCAGCAGGATTGGATCCGCAAACTGGTTATATCTAATCTGCTCTTTAATCTTCCACAGATCTGGCGGCCAATAACTGCAACTTTCTTCTTCCCGGTGGGACCTGGAACAGGATTTCTTTATTTGGTGAATTTATACTTCTTGTATCAGTATTCATCACGATTAGAAACAGGTATGTTACCCGTTAAGTAAGCTAAGTTGTAAACACTGCCCAGAATTAATTTTGACTTATGTCACATGGCGTAACGATTTAGTGTTGTTGGTTAGAGCTTCTATTGGCATGTGGAACAGGCAGAGACAGATACATGGCTGAGTTGGGCAGAATTATGAGGAAATCAGCTCGTATTTGTGCCCACTTGTTCTGGTCAATGCGTAACTGCTCTGGAAACTGAGTGGTGTGAGTGATACTTTTCCTTTAAAAGGAAACGTATTTGTTTGGGGTCTAAATGTGACACTTCTCCCGTGAATACAGGCTGGTACTTCCAGCTGTTCAAATTCAGGGTGTGAGGATAAAAAACAACTTTACAGCTGTCTTGCTGTATTTGATTCCTTTTACATGGAAGTTTGCTAAAACACATATAATAGTAAGTATATTCCTTTTGGGAAAATAATAGTCTTGTATTCCCTGTGTTCTTCTGTAGTTTTCCTTGAGTTGAGAGAAATCTTGTAGCTTTTTGTCAAATAGAAATGTCAAAAGTTTAGGAACTTAGGAAAGGTTGGACTTCAGTCTAGATGGGAAAAAAAAGGAAGCAGAAAAAGAGATCAGGTTATGGAGAAAAGCACATTTTATGGAAAAAAAGTTCCTGAAAGCCCTTATGAAGAAGAATTTGTATAGTTTTGTTGAAGTCTTAGAGCTAATGGTAAAGGGGCAATTTGTAGTAAGATAGGCAGAAGAAGAGATCTCCAGTAAATCTGCCTTCCAGAGAACATTGTAAAATCCTCCCTTTTTTTTGTCATGAGAATAATAGTAGGGCGGAATTAACAGAAAGGAAATCCTGCAATGGGGCCAGATTGGATTTATGTATATTATTTTTCTTAGCAAGTAGTAGTTTTGGAGCTTAAAACCAGTCCTCTTTTTCCCTTATAGTGTATTACAGACATATGCATTCAAGAGTGTGGTATTTGTGATATCATACCGTGCAAAGCTATGTGTAGGAAGAGTTCCTTTTTTAATATATTGTAAAGCATCACCTATAGTAAAAACTCTTCTAAGTGGCTATGCTGTAGTGCAAGGTCTGGAAAGGAACTGGAATAAATTTACACTCTTACTATATGCATCTGGAGTTTGAAACTGAAAAGTCTGATTATCTGATGTGTTTTTGTTGGATCTGATGTATGTCACATCTTTATTAATGGTCATTTTTCATGGTGTAAAGTTTTTAATTGGGTCAATCCCTTTCTTCAAAAAAAAAAAAAAAGAAACCTTCTGTAGTTATTACAGTGGGAGGTGTTGCTGGTTGGAGGTGAAAGGTGCTGTTAATGTATTTACAGGTTGGAATCAGCAGAGATCTGTCTTCCTTTGCCCGTGAAAATGAGGAAGTCAAAGTCTTTATTTTCAGGGTTGTGCCTGGCTTTTGAGCATACACCATTGTTGCATGTTAACTTCAAGTTTATGGGGGGAGGAGATTAAGCTGTAATGGCACATGGTTGTGTACCAGGTTTGCTGTGTTTCCCTAACAAGCTCACCTCTACCTTCCTGAAGAAAATGGGATTGATGTGTTTTGTCTTGCTTTGCTTGTGAAGAACATAACAAATATCAGCAGAACAAATGAGCATGTGCAGAGATTGCTCAGTGGCTATAGGAGTGAGGGGGGATGAGGAGGGATGAGCCTGCAGCAATTCCAGGGTGACAGCACTGTATTTTGGGACCCACTGATGGATCCAGTGGGCTAGAGGCCACCTCATCCCTGTGTTGGCCCAACTCATTACAGCAAAGGGCTTTCGCACCTTGGGTGTCCGTCACTTCTCATGAGTCTATAGCTTAATTTTCTCAGATATTAAATAGAAAAATCAGCTTAAACTCTCTAGGAGATTATTAGCAAGAATTAGAAAAATGAAAAGTTGAAAGGAAAAATGTTTCCTTTGCTTCCTATAGCATTGGCTTCCGCTCTTTATTTGTTGACATTTGTTGTATGGCAACAGTAAGGAGAAAATGCCAATTCAGATAGTTTTTCAAACTTGAAACTTTCTAAAATATATTTTGAAGTGATTTTTCTCCCCCTGCCTCATCCCCAACTTGTGTGGCTAAACTTAAATAATGGAATGACTGAAATAGTGTTTTTACTTCACATAGATTGAACTACTCTAGTTGTTTCGTTTGTTTGTTTCTTTTCTGAGTTAGTACTGGGATGATGTTTTTAATTTTTGGGACACGTTAAGTAGCTGGAGTTTATTTTAATGCCCCTTTTGTTCAGCCTTGCCTCCTTTGGTAGTGGAAATTCCTGGGCATTTTTATGTTTAAATTAAACAATTTAAAGCAATTAAGCTTGCTTCTGGTGCATTATGTATGTTACTGCATGTTTTGAGTGCATCTCAGTAGTATTCTTAGGTTTTCCGTGCCTGTATTGGGTTATATTAGACTTGACAGGGATCACACTCAAAAGCTGAGGGGTGTGATAAGAAACGTACCAGAATCTGCAAGAGTGGGACGTTAGGATTTCCATGGTTATGAAGGGTGGTGGTTTTTTATTTGTTTGTTTTTGTGAGTTTTGTTTGTTTTAACAAAAATCTCGTAAAATTAAAAATGCTTTCTCAGTTCTGAACATACATCAGCTTGTAAGAAGGAACAGTGCATGCGTATACATGTCCGTGTGTGCTCTTTTGCCACATTTGTTAACTTTTCTGGAGTCTAAAAATAGACATATCTCTTGAGCGTGACTAGATGATGCAATAAAGATGCAAGTTGGGTAAGAAAGGACTAATTTTCCTAGGACTTCAAAGTTAAACTTTGTCTCTCTACTGTTACTGTATTATTACTGTGTAACTGTATTTTCTTACTGTGTGCTTTTGATTGCTAACTCCTTAGGAAAGACTGGATCTGACTCCCATTACATCTTATGAAGCTTAATCCTCCTACCTTCACCAGAGTTAATATGGGGGTGTGTGGGGATGTCTTTGGCTGTTTTTTGTTTTTAATGAAGAGCTGATGTGTACATGTCCAATGCAATAGGCTGAATATCTTGATTTCTAACCCTGCAGGTTGTTCCGTTATAAGGAATAAATAAATAAAGCCAAGCCTATATTTAGGGTATTTAGGGTAACTATTAGTACCTGAGGTTTTCTTAAAAGTAAAGGAAGGTGATTCACAAATGCTAGCTTGCCATATTGTGGCCCTTGCTTAGTGTTGGTTGCCTTCATCAACTGTCTGTCTTAAGTTAATTCCTATCAACATGGAGTCTTGCTATTTTTTCATCAAGTTTTCAGTACCTTGCAAGGATTTCCCTAATGAGTCTTCTTATTTACAGGTGCTTTTGATGGACGACCAGCAGATTATATGTTCATGCTCCTGTTTAATTGGATCTGCATTGTTGTATCCTTAAACTCATTAAACTTCTGGAATATTTTGGTTCTCATTTCTACCTGAAATATGTATAAAGAGCAGGTTTTATCAGTGGTTTTATAAATGGTGTTAAAAATGTAGTGAGAAGCAGCAGCAAGTTACCTGGAGGGAGATTCCTTATAAATATACTAAGAAAGGTGTGTGATTTGGGGACTAGAATTCTGCTTATATAATGCTCTGTTTGTGCTTTGTGGATTTCTGTCGTGTTCATTGTATTGCCTTTACTAACCACTTCTGTGAATTGCCCTCTAGGCTAGGAGCCCATGTGCTAGTACGTTTAGTGTGTTTAAGGCAGGGGCAAACAGTTCTAATCTTTGCTCTTCCTGGAGTTGGAAATTCAAGGGTACCTCATGGAAGAATATGTCACCTGCTGGTCACAAGCTGGCTATGGAAACTATGTCTTTTTTTTTTTTAATATCACAACACAGGAAATTTCATTTAAATGTTTTAAAACAAGCAAAAAAGTAGCAACATTACTAAATACTGAGTCAGACTGAAGCTGGATGAAAAATTTTCATCTGAAAAACTTGCTTTAGATAGGGAGCCCTGGATGATCTCAAGCCTCGCTACACAGTGAATTTATTGCTTGAGCAAAACTGCTCTGAACAGTTCTCAATAGTACTTCTTTATTCTTTCTTACCATACCCCATTAGAAAAATAAACTCTGTTCCTGTTCAGTTCTGTCTGTTCTTAGCCTGCTTTATAGCAATTTGCAGTAGCACAAAAAAAGTAGGCAAAAAAAGGGAACCGTGACTTTAGCATGAACCAGATAAGCCAGAAAAGTGACTATGTAGAAATGCTGCCACCTTATTAATCGGTTAACTGCAGTCACGTTCCACCGCATGGAGGGAGTTGTTACTGTCATTCCTGCTAATCCCGTTGAGCTACATAGTGACTAGGAAAACAGCCTACGTTTAGTTACGTTGTTAAGAAAACCATCAGCTTACTTCTCCTTACAGGCAGTTGAGCTGTGATTATGACTTGACTTTCGAAATGATCATTTGAAAGTTTCCAGTTGCTTGTTCCATACACGGTGTAAGGAGTAACCTGAATCCATAATCTCGGAAAAAGCTTGGTAATTCTTATACTTGTTGAACTGCTAAAAGCATTCTGATCATAGCAGAATTCGTCAGGAATTGTTTCTCTCCAGCAGTCATGACAGCAAGCAGCCCTTCATTTTCCAAGTTAGGAAAATGCTGTTAAAAGCCTGCTTTGAGAGACTTCAAGAAGATATTCATTTTCTATGACCCAGTGGTGAAAGTAGATACATTTTTTTTTTTTTTTCCTGATTTAGTATATGAAATGAAAGAATGAAAGAATCTATTCCTGGCCTGCCTGCCACATGATTTTCTGCAAAGACTGGGTTTGATAGGTACATAAACCCTGTGTATTGGTCTGTACATCATAGAAGGCTTTTTGTTTTCCAAAGCTTCTCATGATTCTGTGCATTTAAAGGCCTTTCTGTGTGTGTTCAATGTTTGTGTGTGTAGCTTTTTTTTGCCATTCTTATCTATCAAGTTCTGTTGCATTTTCCTAAGTGATGCAATGACAGATAACTGGCTTGGCGATGGACATGCAGGTAAGTGAAGTGCAATTTTTTTAAATAATCTTTTGCAACTTTGTGGCTATTTAATGACTTTATAGACAGTAGCATAAGAGCACAACCTGAGTTAAGCAAGGCTGCTTTAGTACATATCAAAATAGACTAGTTAGGTATGCTGTTCATTTTTGGCTTTCAAAGTTGCTTGTGTTAGCCTCAGGTAGCCTGATCAGCTCCTGTGTGACTTGGCCCCACATAGTATCAGTAGAGAATCAAGGAATGAAAATTGGATCTTCTAGTTGGAAGTGTTCTGCCTGTTACTAAAATGAGCCCAGAATTACACCTGTGTACTGTTTTCTGTCATGGGTACATGCTAAGATCTGTGGATGTGTGTTATTCCTTCTAACTAAAAACAATTCTTGGATTCATTAGGTTTCTCAAATTCATTTCACAGCATTCCTTCCTTTTGCTTGCTGAGAAGAGCTTTGTGAAAAATGCAGCTTGAGATTCATGCCAAACATGCGAAGTGCAAAGTTCTCCTAAGAGTGAAAAATGTCAGTCTTAATAACCAGTTTCAGTAAGGCAGTTCTTACCTGCCCAAATTCTAAGGAGGAAAATGAGGAAGCATTTGTTGGGCACAAGAGAGTATCTAATCAGATAACTTTAGTTTTCAGCCTGCTTCTGATGTTCATCCTCTGTCTAATTTCTGGCCCTGTCACCCAAAGCCTAAAACAATAGCTCCAGTATTTTGTATAAGGTTATTTTAGTACTTGCTAGATCATTTATCAGTTTCTTCTGTAGATACGAAGATAGAATGTAGATACATTGTGCATCTGCAGCCAGGATTGAGTTCAGTGAGGGCTGTCGCTAATTTGGCATTTGAAACTTTCTAGCTGAGATGGGGAGATCCCACAGAATTATTTCTTAAAATTTGTGGCTGTTTGAAGTGGGACTGAAGCATGGATGTATGTCATCCTCATAAAGGGGAAATGAAAATGGTTTAAGAATTACATTTGGAGTATTACTTGAAAGAGGAGTGGTGGTTTGGTATAAAAACTGTGGGTTTTGTGTGTTTTTATCTTTTTGTTAGAAGTGAGGGTTTTTGCTTGTGTTGAGCGGCATGTGTACAAAGTGGAAAGACGGTTACCTCAGCTGGGCATTTATCCCCATGTCCAATACTTCCAGAGTCTGAGTCTGGCATCATTTCCCCAGGAAGTGAACGTGTGTCCGCTGAAGAGTCCGCTCGAGGAAGCTCTGAGGCGCCATGCAGCTCGCGCAGGGCCACGCTGACCCGCGTGGACTGGTGCTAACGAGCTCCAACTTGAACTACAAAATCACAGAGTTGCGGAATGATTGAGGTTGGAAGGAACCTCTAAGATCATCTAGTCCAACCCCCTGCTCCAGCAGGGACGCCTAGAGCACGTGGCACAGGGTGGCATCCAGGCGGGTTTGGAAGATCTCCAGGGAAGGAGACTCCACAATCTCTCTGGGCAGCCTGTTCCAGGGCTCTGGCACCCTCACAGGAAAGAAGATTTTCCTCATACGGAGATTAAACTTCCTGTGGTTCAACTTGTACTCATTACCTCTTGTCCTGTCACTGACCACTACCTAGAAGAGTTTGGCCCCATCCGCCCTGCATTCTCCCCTCAGATACTTGAACGTGTTGATCAGATCTCCTCTCAGTCTTCTCTAGGCTAAACAGACCCAGCTCGTTTACTCTTTCCTCGTAAGATAGATGCTCCAGGCCTTTAATCATCTTTGTCACTCTACACTGGACCCTCTCTACAAGCTCCTCATCCCTTTTACACTGAGGAGCCCATAACTGCCCAGAAATTAGTGCCACCCCTGAGCGGATATGTTTTAATTTCAGTTCCAACCAGCTAGGCTGCTTGGTGGTGTTCAAGCCAGTTACAGAAAGGTGGTTAGCAGTGAGTCTCCTCAGTGTAGAAACCGTCAGAGAGCTGGACTTCTGCTTTGTGTTTGCTTTGCTGCTCATAGCCATTATTGCACAGAGCTGGGGAAAGTTAGCAGCAATCTCATCTCCCAGGAGGAAGGTTGAGTTGAGGCTCTGCTTGAATCAATTACCACATCTAACTGTGGTGCTTGGAGATGGTGATGCTGACACGATGGTACAGCTCCGTTTGCCTGTGTTGGCTCCCTAGGGACACATAATGGGCAACTGGATGCTTCATCTGGTGTCTTAGCTTAGCTGCAGGTGAGGGTTAGTGCCCTGGCTCCTGAAGGGAAGTGACTGAGGCACAAGGATGTTCTGCTCTGGCTCTGGGAGGAGGGGAAGGTATCAGGCGGGCAGGGCAGTGGCATTGGCTGCAGCTCCTGTTCCTCCCAGTCAGAGTGGGAGCCCAGTGACTGGTTTATGCTTCTCAGATACATTTTTTGTGTCTCAGCTGTGCTGCACTGAAGAACTAACTTGTCTGTGTTGAGAATGAGGACAGTCTGGTGCTATAATGATCAGAAAATCTGTGGGGTTTATATGTGAATTAATCATTTGATTTGATATCTCTACTAGGAAGTAAATAGCTAATGATATCTTAGGTAAGTGCAGAAGCCCAAATACTCTAGTCTAGTGAGACTATTTTCATTGACTGAGAAGGCATTTTCCAGCCCAGCAATACAGAATGACCATGTTGGTTCTCTTGCTTAACTTTCTCATTAGATTGTGGACAGATCCATGACTTTTGGCAAAGTCTCTGGGGTAAACTTTAAGGATTTTGCTGATATATCGTGCTTACAGATCATTTTTGAGACTTGTAGTTCCTACTGCCTATTTTAAGTTTCTCAGGTGTCTATGAAAGTGATAGTAACTTCTTCTTTCTCTTCTTTTAACATTGCAGTTGCTGATGATTCCTCTCATCATGTCTGTACTTTATGTTTGGGCCCAGCTGAACAGAGACATGATTGTATCATTTTGGTTTGGGACAAGATTTAAGGTAATGTCAAACAGGATATTGGGAAAGATGCTCTGCTTAAGATTCACATGAAGGGAGTGCTAGGTGCTGCTGGACTTGATCGTTTCTGTATAAACTGGAAGGCAAAATACAAATATTTTCTCTTATTGAACATAGTCTATGCTTATACAGAGCTGCAGACTCCCTGAGACGCAGTGAGGACAGGTTTCTGTGCTGTCTTCCATATGCTGTTATCCATCGTGGCTTTACTGAAAAGGCATTCTGACATCTGAAATTTGTTGGCCTGACAAAAGAGGAAAACTTTTCCTGATTATCACTAACATCAATAAAACTTAACAGTGGCAAAAAATGTTGGTATATTAAATTTTTCTTTAGTTTACAACCTAGCCTGTTTCTGACAGATCTTGTAGAGAAAATTCATTTAATACTTCTTTCCAGTTGTTTTCAAGTTGTGAAATGTTAGACTTTTCAGGCTTAGCTTGCTATGGAAGATAGTGCAGGAGAATACCTGCTTGTAATGTTTGAATGTGAATGATTTGTCTGAAAATCATAGTTATTGTTCAGAGTATCCTACCTGTTAGAATCTATTTAACTTAATGTAGTGTATTTGTTTCATGTTGAAAATACTGGTATAATCATACCTCCAAAAAGTACATTGGATCATATGCAGGTTTATGTCCTCTGTTCTACCTAAAACTTCTTTATCTCCATTTAATTCTATTTTAGGCCTGTTACCTACCATGGGTTATTCTGGGATTCAACTACATCATTGGTGGATCGTATGTATTTACTAATATGGCTTTACTAAAGGCTTTCATAGCTATGTATCTTATCACTAAATTTAGCAGCTATATCAAAAGAGGCTTAAAGGAGTAGTGCAACTGGTAATGCTCACGATGTCATACACTGATCACTTCATATAAAAGCTATAGGGAAGAGTTATGGATGAGAGAACTAGATAATGTAGGGGAGGGGAATAAAAAATATTTTCTAATAGGTCTATGCATTAGACTTTGCATGAAAAAAGATTTTATCCTCTATGCATTAGACTGAGTGAAAAAAGATTTCATCCTGTATGATCCATCATTGTTGCTAGTTTTAGAAACACACTGAGCTTGATTCTGGTAGTATTGTTACTTCTTTCCGTAAAAATCTTACCTGGCAGGCTATTTTTTCGCTGCTTGTGAAAAGAAATACAGCAGTCAAAAGCCTGCAGAGTATGTGCCATCACTTTTACCATCCTTTGATCTGTCTTGCCTCTATTTGACTAAACTGTGTGATGCAGAAATCCCCTCTTTGTGCCTCATCTTTCACACCGGAGCCCTGTATCAGTGGGAGCCTCTTGGTGCCGCTATAACACAATTAGTGATGATAAGAAGTTATGTAGGTGATTTATAGAAAGAAATGGGAGTGCAGCAGTTCCGCGTCCCTTCCCTGCCTGTGCCTCCTACTGACTCATGTGCAACTTAAGGAAACTGCTTGTCGTTAGATGCCTGCTGCTTTAGTGCATGACAGAAAACACTCAAGGGCCTCCCTTCAGCAGTGTTTTTACAAAGCTGGGAACAAAACTGTTGAGTACAAGCTGTCCCATGGAAAGAACAGTAACTTCTCAAATTAAATAGGCTGTTACTTCAGACACTAATAGCTATATGGTCTAGTTCACGGATGTAAACAAGCATTTAATTGCATTTTCAGTGCAGTTGTAGGCTTGGAAGGGAGGGTGAAGGAGCCTGTTGATGTGCTGGTACTGAAACTTGTTACTCCAAAAGATGCAAATACAAAATGCTGAAGGAAGGTGGAGATTTTTGTGGCCTGTGGCCATAGGGATGCAGCCTGTGGCAGGTAAATGGGGTTAAACTGACAGAAGATGGTCACTCTTTTCTGCCAAAGAACATATGAACCAATTTTGTTTTTCTTTTGCCTTGCAGAGTCATCAATGAGCTGATAGGAAATCTGGTTGGACACCTGTATTTCTTCTTAATGTTTAAATATCCAATGGATTTAGGAGGAAGGACTTTTCTGTCCACACCTCAGTTCTTGTAAGCTGGCTTTATTGTTTATGTGGAACAATCTTTTATGTAACATGTACTTGTTGGAACAGCAGGGTATAAAATATTTTTCTAAATCAGCCTGGTGCAGTTTTTCAGCTGTTGCATGCATAGAAAATCATACTGGATTTACTGGTTCATCAAAGAAAACAGGATTTCTTGTTAACTGCTAAGGTAGAAATGCTACCCTTGTGGATGGCTTTTTGCCCATTCCTAACAGCGAGATAAGAGTCATGTTTCTGCAAGTGTATCCAACTGTAATGGAGCCTCCCTGGCAATTAGCAGGCAATATCTGTTTTTGTGTGGTGTTTTTTTAATCACATATTCCCCTGTATTAGCTGCTAGAATGATGCATCAAAATACAGATACCAGGCTAGCAACCTGCAGCAACAACAGAACAGAAATCTGTTGCAGATCTGTGCAATACTATAAAACATATTTTGCTCTATATTTGATATGAGGAACCTTGACTAAAACTGCTAATTTCTGAGGTGCTTTTTCTTACAATCTGTTCATTGTTTTGGCATTGAAACATTGAGATCAAAACCCAAAAATAATCTCTTTAGTTCCTCTTATCATCATCCTTTTGGGTTGTAAATCTTTTTCTGCTAAGATTTAGTAACTGAA
The DNA here is from genome assembly GCA_034781795.1 of Crypturellus tataupa. Lineage (NCBI taxonomy): Eukaryota > Metazoa > Chordata > Aves > Tinamiformes > Tinamidae > Crypturellus > Crypturellus tataupa. The sequence goes on from JAWLRI010000738.1 coordinate 721,259, forward strand.
TGAACTTTTTTAATAGCCTAAAGCGTTAATTAAAACATGCAAAGTTGAATTACAGTTATATTTTCTGTACAATTTTTAATCTGAATAGGGGAGGCTGTGCACTCCAGCTTTGTCTCTGCAAATCCACCTGCATTTTCTATAAAGATTAGAAGAGAAAATGTTATCTTTAAAATGTCTTTCAAAGTTATAATGACCATCAATCTTATTATGTGCAATTCTCTTGATTCCTGCTACAGATATTTAATTCTTTTCTGTATTTGAGAATTGAGAACGAAGTATTACAGACATCTCCACAGAGGGATAAATTCTGTCTCTGTGTTGCTGTAACATTTTATTTAATAGATTCTGTGGTGAATTACTGATAACCTTTAATATAGTAATGAGCTTTTCTATACAATATTAATTTTCTTTGAATTTTTGTTTTTGCTTTTTTTTTTTTTTTTTTTTTCCTCTCCTCTTCCTTCCTTGGTTCTTAGCAAAATTCAGCAAGGGATTTAGAGGAGCATGGTATCTGTGTACTCTAAAGCTCAGATGACACTGAATCGATACCATCACTAACAAAATACAAAAACTGTGTTTTTAGATCACTGTCTATTCAAGTGGTAGCCTACCTTGGATGGAGAGGTTTTACTGGCCTGGTTAAACTCTGCTTTCAGGCAGGTTAGGTACCTGAACCTGTGTTTCCTTTAGTCTCTTTGGTCCTTAGTTCCTCAGGAATCTTTACTTCATGGATGCTAGAGTAAGTATTGAAGAGAAAGATGCTCAGCAGTGACTTGGATTTTCCTTTTTTTTTTTTTTTTTTTTAAATGGCCTGTGAAAACAGGGAGAGAAGAGTGTTCATTATCAACAAGACTTCCTTACCTGGTACTTTTTTTTCCCCCCTCTGTTTGAGTTATTGTGTATAATCGTATCACAGAGTCTAAAGTTGACCAGAATTCCTGTGTTTATTTGTTTATTTGTGCTCTCAAAAGCCAATTTTATTGCACAGTCTAACAGTTAAAAGGAAGTGTGTGGAGAGGCAGCTTGGTAGCTGTACCCCAAGGTGCAAGTTTCTTCCTCAAACTCTGTTTTCCCCATGGCCTGTCCTAGGTACCGCTGGCTGCCCAATAGAAGAGGAGGAGTGTCAGGGTTTGGTGTCCCCCCTGCGAGCATGAGAAGAGCTGCCGAGGATCAGCAAGGTGGTGGAAGACACAACTGGGGCCAAGGCTTCCGGCTAGGTGACCAGTGAACGCCTCCTGCCATCGACAAACAGCATTTCCTTGGTTTCGATAGCACGTAGGACCGATCCTCTCTGGTACAGAGCGTGCTTAAGAATGAGCTCTTTGTAGTACTGTTGGATCTAACTGATTAGCAAGAATTTTTTTTCTGGTGCAAGTTGAAATTAAAAACTCCAGAAGGGAAAAATGTAGATCTTGCTCCAGGTTAGCAAGTAGTATTCAATTTGATTCTGCCATTAAAAAAGCCTTCTTTGTACAGTATTGTCTTTCTGTAACAAGGGGTGTCCATTGGGCCATCTGCATCTGTGATGTGATGGAACAAGCTTGTGGTTTCTGTCTCACTCCATGTGCTCACAGTTTTGGTGGTGGTGGTAAGGTAAGAACCCAGCATGTGGCAGAGGGATCAACCTACCCCGTGGGATTAGGAAGCTGATTTTTCCTGTAGCTGTGTTTAAGGCTTAAGGGCTTTGGAAACATTATTGAAGTGATAGACGTCAGCTGCCTTTATAAAGCAAAGTGCAAGTGTGTCATTTCCATTATTAAGCTGTATTTTGAGAGCATTTTTTTCCTGCCACACAGCATTTGTGCTATCTGCTGCAGGGTGGGATGGGCAAGATGAAGTATAAGAGGCCTTTCGTTTGAAATTACAATAACAAATATTCCCAGGATTGAAATCTCTGAATTCTTCATGGCATGTCCAAGGCTTGCTCTGTTTAAACTAAGGTTGCCTGACTTGTGTGGGTTTTGTTTTGCTTTTTTTTGAGATCTGTGAGTTCTTTCTCTTTTGATTGCAAAATTGGGCAGCACAAATATTAACCTACAGCTTCATAATATATTGTTGTAGCTGATGTGGAGGGTACTAACCACAGTGTTTAAGTGAATTTACATCTTTCTTTTAAAAGCTTTAAGATGTCAAAGAATCAAAACTTGGGGGGGGAACCTTACAAGTTCAAAGTACCATAGGACAGGTTGCTTCACTAAAGGACTTTTCCACTTTTGAGTAAAGAACTACATAAAGTGTCTATTACTATCTTTGCTGTTGTTGTTGTTCAAACTTTTTTTGATGTGGAGAAGGGAATGATTCTGCACAGAGGGTTCTTGTGGGCAGAGCATGGGGCTAGGAGCCAGGAAGCTGCGATGCCAGCTAGTACTTCTTGCTTATCTCCATTTTCCTATATGTGAGGAGGACTCATGTGTGTCTCATAGCATCTGAAAATGTAGCTGTCCCTGTTAGTGAGAGAAGTAAGTCGTGGACTCATAGAAATGACAGCCCTGGAGCTGGCAGTGTTGCTACCCTAGGTTTAACTGGGATTTTGAGATGGAGTTTAGTTGCCCTTTTCTACTTTCATAGTTGGAGGAAAAAGTGCACTGCTAGCATGAGGTTCAGATCTTAGACCGAGTTTTCCTCTAGCATTTGTCTGGCTTTTTACTGTATAGTTAAACCACCCAGGGCAGTTTTGCCCCAGCATACGTGTCTCGGGCACTGATAACCAAGTGAAGTGAATCTGGGCCAAAACATCTCTTTACTGTTGTTTCTCCTTCACCTAACTTGAGTTAAAAAGGTTTAAAAACATGTAAATACTGCTTGCCACTTAATGTGAAATACTAAAATTAAGCAGTCAGCCTGGGTTTTCACTGTCTCATCTGAAAAAGATGCATGCTCCATTTCCTTATTGCAACTGGATTTTGTTGATCTGTCTTATGGACAGGTGTAGCAAACCAGTCATGATGATACTGTGTGTTTAGGCTTTACCAGAATGTGGAGATCAGAAGTTGTCTGCAATTCTTGTCCATGCAGTGGTAAGTTTTATAGACGATCTTGTCCCTATGTAAAATGGTAGGAGGGAAATAGGACTGCACTGTTGTAAATATTAACCTGTTATTGCCTGAGAGCTGCTCTTGATGCAGCTTGGAAAGTTTGAGAACTGTCATTTTTGATGGGCACCATCATGCAGCTGCTCGTCTCTTAGTCATGGCAATATCACTGGCACCAAAGCATTTGTCTTCATATTGGGTGAGGACCTAACTGTTAAGTGAAGATGCAGTTGCCTGTGATCTAAACTCTGGCACACTCAAATTGCAGAACCTCTTTGCACAGAAAAGACCGATGCGGGGGGCACGAGGGGGACGAAGGATGGTGGGAATCATCGCTGTGGCCCTGGGTTCTGAGCTGGGTCTCACTTTGCTGGATATCCTCCTTCTATAAATCAAGAGGAAAGCATTTGCAAGAAAAACAGGCTTCTGCTAAGTCTTAATTTGCTTTTGAGAAAATTCAATTTATTTTCTTTTATGAAAGATTCACTTTAGAATTTCCTATTACAGAATATTCATATTACAAGTTTAGTTTGTGTGTTTCTGTCTTGCCATGCACAAGCACCACTTGTGTGTCCTTCACTAACGCTGGCAAGGGCAGTCTCTTGTTAAACGAGTACCTCCTTTCTTACTTTGTACAGATAACTTCCCTTTTTGTAATCAATTTTTTTTGTTGGCAAAGTTTTAAATTAAAGTTTTAATCACTGTTTTTGTCTCCGTTTCCCTAAGTCATATTCCAGTTTAAGACCAGTGTTCTGATGTTCCTGGGATTGTGTGAGCCCCATGTTGTTGCACCACCTTCTGCTGTTGATCAAAAATACTGAAGAAAATGATGTGTTTTTGGGAGGGGATGGAGGGAGAGTCTGTCTTCTCTGAAATCTCTGTTCAATTGCAAAATGTAAAGTTGTTCGCTTGTGTTATTAGCATGAATTTTGACTCTGTGTCCTTCCTGAGTTATTATCTTCTTAGAGCTTTTTGCTTTCTTTTTATTCCTGATTTTTTTTTTCATTCGTTTATTGACATCTAGGAGGAAAGACTGCTCACCTTCAATGAACCAGTTTGTATTTTGTGTCATATAGTAGGACACTAATGTCAGTGAAGATACTCTACTGCATGAAATGGCAATGCTAAGTAAATACCTTTTTTTTTCTCCTTAAACTCTTATTTTGCCATGGACTTTAATAACAGTATAATTTGAAGTTCAAGACTGAACCTCTATTTTAGTTAAATTTGTGCATTTTAAGCAGACATTCTTCTATCTAAAAGGTGCAGATGTATTTTTTTAGGATTGAAAAGATGAAAAGACTTGTTTCAGTTCAGGGTTGTTTGAGAGTTAGGGTTATTGGTGGATGTAGTAGTGAAGTCTAATAAAGCACTAATTTGGGAGGAGGAAAAAATAAGAAAATTTAAAAGTACTTAGTAGCTGGCAAATGGATTTTAACTGGATTTCAGAATGAAAAAAAAATGGGCTGTATTCATAGGCTGCTGAAAAGCTTTTTTTTTTTTTTTTCTCAACATGTTTTTTTTTGTTTTCACAATACGGGCTTAGAAGATCTGTTTTCAGATTGCAAGGAAAAAAACCCACCTGTCCTTGTCTTCATCAGCTGAATCCTTGACCCTGTGAAGGGGGAGAGATGAGACCCTTATTTGTACTGTAACAGGACTAAGCAGGTAAGTCTTTCACTAGAAAAGATAGACAAGTCTTTCACTAGAAGAAATTCTTAAATTTGTCTGGTAATGTTCTCCCCATCTTTTTAAACAGATGCTCATTCAGTCTGAATTGTCTGTATTTATTACTACTAATTTCAGCAGTTGTGAAAAGGAGATGGAAATGTGTGTGCCTTGGGTGTTGGCCTCATTTTTTGGGAAGGCTCATTCGTATCTGAAGGATTTTATTGAAACATAACATTAGTTTTGTGTTTAAAAATAAATCCCAGAAAGTTTCCTAGAAAGTCGATTAGAATCTTAGACATTAGAAGGTTTGGATTTAATGTGTGTAAATGAGAGGAAACTGCAGTTCTGTTCTCCTCTTGTTCTTCCCCCAGGGTATGCAGCTTGAGATTAAAAATCCAATCAATGCTTTAAAAAATAGTACTGCAAGGATTCTGGGAGAGCACTAAAAAAGCTGAACATCCCCAAGCTGCATGCAGCTCGTGGCAAAAAGACCTTTTGGTTCTTTCTACCCTAGTGTTGTGTAAATTCAGAATGTGAGATTGAACCGTGCAGGATTTGGAAGACATCCTGGACGTACCCATGAGCAGGAGAGCAAGAATTTTGCAACAAGCCAAACTCCTTAGCCAAAATTCAAAATGCTCTGGGTGGGCCAGTACAGTTACACTTGTTTTCTACCCTGCATCTTTCTCAACAATATTCCAAGTGTAACCTTCACTTGCAGGGGGCAAGACTCTCTCCTTTCTAGTTGTGTTGAGGTCTGTTTTGGCGGTAGTAGTCCCGGCTGCAAGAGCAGCACACCTGGATGCAAAAACTGTGGAGTGAGTGAAGGAAGGAGCGTCTGGCATGACCTGGCACCTGAATTTCTTCTGCTGGCCCAAAGGCAGCGATGCTGTGCGGGTGAGGTCCAGCCCTGGGAGGTGCAGGTGGACAAGGCTAAAGATGTTCCCAAACAACCTCTGGAGGCTGCAGCTTGACCCCTCTAGTGCAGCCTGTTCTAGGGAGGCCTCGCAGACTTTGAACTGCTCTTGCTGAGCTGAATGCACAGGGGAATTTAGCTCCTAATATGAAGGGAAGGTGTGTATATATGGGAATATAAATGGCAGGTCCCTGGCTGAAGAGCAAGCTTGAGCTTGCTTGCAGCCTGTGTTGGCCTCACTGAAATAACCTCAGAAAGACGTTAATGTTTGCAGGAGGGAGCTTTCCAACATGAGACTGTTTCATCTCGGAGATACTGATTGGGGTAAAATGCTTCAAGGCTTTACTTCTGAAATGACTTTCTGGTTAGATTAGAACATATAGGGGATTTTGTGCTGTTTTTTTTTGAACTCGAATCTAAACTTTGGTCCAGATTAATATTCTATGCTGTTCCCTGTGCTTGCTCTGAGGCAGAGTCCTGCAGTGACAGGAAAGCTGCACGCAGAACTCACAACATAACCCCCCAGCTTGCAAAGCTGAGCAGGCTGGTGCAGGGCCTCTTCACCCATTGCCTCCCATGGCAGCCATTGAATATAAGGGAGACCTTCAAACCATTTTTGATGTAGTCTTGATACTTAAAATCATAGGCCCAGTAGCAATTTTGGTTTTACAGCAATTTATAATCTCTTCTTGCCCCCATGGCCTATCTTATAGGCAGTAATTTACCAGTCATAACTGGGATAAACCAGGGATAACTGGTTAATACATTTTCCTTAACCACATCCATCTCTATTTCCAAGGTATTTTCCTCTTGAATTTTCCTCATTAAATGGGGCTTTGCTGCTCCTTGCCTGGACTCTGCTGCAAACTCATGTCTGGCACTAGGGGGTTTCCTCTGCGAGAGGAGTCCTTGGACAGAGCGTGGCCTCCAGGAGGTGGGTTTGAGGGTTGACAAAGCTGTCAACTAAGAAAGATTTTTCTCATCTCTTGTGTGGCATTTCCCTTTCTCTTGCTCATCCTGTCCTTTTCAGCCAAGTGATTCTTTTGTGCAGTTTGTAGTTACAACAACAACAACATTACAAGAAAATGTGGAAACTAGCTCCAAAATCCTTCAGTGAAAAGTGATGCTGTTTAACCTTCCTGAGCAAGATTGAAACATAGAAGTGTAAAACTCTTGTCAGTAGTGTCTATGATGTGGCAACACAGCACTTGAAGGGCTAGTAAATCTCCAAGAACAGTGTCACAGTGTGATTTTGTGAAAGCAGACAGGTAGCAAGAGGCTGGGTTATTTGGTTGAGTAACTAAGTGGATAGGGCACGTTTCAGCTGGATGCAATCCCTGTTCCGCAGGGTGGCAGATAGCGCTGCAGCTGCTCTCGGGACAGCTCAGCAGAACCAAATAACTGCTGTCTAGGGCAATGGCAACACAAACAACCCAAGCTAACGTGTTTGCTCCTCATACGGACATGCTTTGTCCTCTAAATCCGTCACCGTAGGGCTCTTCTGGTCCCCTCACACATCTTAAATTGGATCGATAGCTTCCCGGGATGGCTCTAGGGGGAAGCCTTGCTCCACAGAGCTGCTTTCTGAAGCCAGAAGCAACGTGATCCTGAGAAAGCCCTGCCGAATAAGGCAAGTTTCTGTTAACGTGTAATCGAGTCCTGATAAGACCAGCTAATAAAGATAAGATTCTCGCCAAGCAGCACAGGACAACGGGCAGGAAAGTTGAGTATGGGAAACAGCGTAATGAGTAATGACCTCTAGCTGCATGTAAAAGAAAAGTGTGAGAATATTACTGAAGGAGAGGGAAAGCAGGAGTTTGTCTAGAGGAGACAAAAGTAGCAGAAAAAAGGCAGAAAAATATTCATCTGCTACCAAGAGGGTAGCCACCCTGACCCCAGGGAAGTGTGTCTGAAAACAGCTTGGTCTTGATGCCCACACTGACAAAAGGCCGGGAAACTTGTTCCATTTTTATGGCCTTTTGTTGCATGTAGAGATGTGCTTATTCGCACTCACTCGCCATGGGGACTAACGTGGGATAAAAAGGAAGGAGGAGAAGGTGGAGGAGGAGCCCCCACCACAGGGCGTCCTCAAGGCTGGGCTGAAGCAGCAGGTCAGGACTGGGCACTGCCTGTGTCCCCGAGAGGGCTGAGCCCTGATTTGGTGCCGCTGCCTTGTCAGAGCACTCGGAGGGCACCTACCTTTCTGGTATTGCTGCTGTTTTTTGGATTTGAGCAAAATCCACTTCTGCGCTAAACCCTGTATAGCTGGCACTCCCAGGGCTCCAGCTGTGGTGCTCACAGAGCTTTCATCTTCCCCCTTTCAAAGGAGTACCTCCAAGTTCCAGCTGTGCTTATGTGGGCATTAGGAGGTCAGCTGCCTTCCTCCTGGCTGCTGTCTGCTGGGCAGAGAGTGGGGCAGCCCATACCTTGCCCAGAGGAGGGGAAGGTGATTTATTTCTGCATTTATTTCTGCCTGTGCCACTGTGTGTCAGGCTTCTGCTTTGCTAGCACAGGTCAGAGAACAGCCACTGATAAAAAAAAAATAGCTCTTACACCCACTTTCTTGGGTGTAAGAGGTTGTTTCTTGGCTTGCTTAGGTCCTGAGGAGTGCAGATGGCCACTTATTTATATATTACGTAATAAAAATAAATAAATAAATAAAATCAATTGCCCAAAGTACGGACAGTGAGGGGTTCTAGTCCACATCAAAGGTGGAAGCCTGCTAAGATCTGACTGTTGTTTATATTTAATCCTATGTTATATTTTAAAAAATACAAAAATATGAAATGAATTAGGGGCTTGGATGTGCAGGATGTTAAAGAGATGTCATTTTCTTTACTATCTTCAGAAAAATGTTGAGTACTGTTGAGAGAGACCAACTCCAAGTCATCGGGAGCTGTTCGTGTAACAACTGCAGAAGAATTTAAGGACACGGGGGCAGGGTGACTCTTTAGGTGAACCAGCAACTTGTGCCAAGAACATGATGTTAGGAGGAGCTGTAGGAGTTACGGCTCCAAAGCTGTAGGTGGCCACAGAGAGGGGCTTTGGGAGAGATGCAAACTGCTGCTTACCAGAAAAAAATGCAACAAAAATTTAAATGCTATGTAGTTTTGTTTGTGGAAGGTCAGTGTGGCAGCATCTGCAACTCTTCTGGATCAGTGGATGGTGGTTTTATTGAGTAAAATGGTTTCCCTCTTGCCAAGGGACACCTGGAAGTTATTTGTGAGCAGAGAGCGAAAGCTTCAGATACTTCTGACTTCAGTTCTCAAGTCACTTTTATATTAAAAACAACAGCAAAAATGCTAAATGAATAATGGAGTAAGATACCCGGTGAAGCAATGCAGAGCTCGAAAAGGCCAAGCCCAGCATCAATACCCAGTTCTGGAGCAAGAATCGCTGCCAAGCAGCTAAGGCTGGAGCGCTGAAGGCATCCGTCAGTGCCACCACCCTGCCATGTGCTCCCCCAGGGACACAGATTTCACATCGGGTTAGATGTTAAAATGCCCTTGAAAGCAAAATCCACAGCACAGGCGTCTTGGAGATAGATTTGTTTGTCACAAACCTGTCTGCATCACACTGCTCTTCTCCGCCAGTGTGACAGTAGTGAGCTCCCTAGGCCACTGCTTAATGCAGTCACCCCGTGGCATGTCACTGCGAGGGCTGGTGTGCGGACAAGTTTCCTTTCTGTGGAAAGTATAAAATTCATGTCTGTGAATCTGAGGGAATAGTGGGGCTCCCAGGTTCCAGCTTAGACCAGGTATGAGGAAAAACCCACTCCCTCTGTGTGAGGGTTCTTGAAGCTGGTGCAGCAGCACAGAGCAGCACACGCTTCAGCAAGTGAAGTGATGAATTCTCATTGCTTCCAGCTGCAGCATCCTCCGTTGTGCAACCCTGCACCACCACTGGGCACAGGGGAACCTTCTTTCCAAGCAAAATAAGAATTAATTTGTTTGCCCAGTCACTGCAGAGTTGGTCTTTCTCTTAATATTGCTGAAGACAAGGGCTCTTCTTCCTCCCTATGAGCTTCAGAGCGTTGCTTTGGGTTCACTCTCCTGTCCCCTGTATTTAAAATGCTTTTAATAATGTCATATATATATATGTATATTCCTAATAGCTTTGACTCAAGATGATGAAGAGAGGCTGGGGTAGGGATTTAGCTCTTCATCTGGGGCTGCTGCCCTGGCTGTATCCATACACTGGAGCGTGGGTTTTGAGAGGTTGCCCACAGGCCTCTTGCCCGAGCTCCTGGCCACTTGCCCGCGTGCTGTTTAGGCTGGCTGCATTCGCAGTGTCTGGGGGAAGGCACAAACGTGCCCAAGATCCTGCTCAGGATGCTTCTTTCCAGCCAGCTGTGCAGCGTGGGCTACTGCTGTAGTGAGGGCACTAGCTGCATCTGGCCTGAAGACCATGGTTGGAGCCATGGGTTGTGGGCCTAGGGTGTTTCGGTTCCCCTTCTCTGTAACGGTGCTAAGGTCACCAGTAACATTTGCATCTTCCTGCTTGCGCAGGAGCTGCCTCCCTTGAGTGCCGCCTCCCTTCACTCTCCATCTGCGAGCACATCACAAGTAACACCCTCCCTGGATTGATTCTGCTGTGGGTTTAGATCCCCAGGGGCAGTGAGACTAGCTGCAAGTTTGGGGGGGGAGCTGTGCATGTGCCTCAGAGGCAGAACGAGACCCTTGGAGGAAGCCAGCGGGCGCTGTAGATTGAAGATTGCACCTCCAGCCCGCCCAACATAGGTGATGGTTCGGGAGTGCCTTGGGAACCTGGAGCAGAGCTGGCGACAACAGGCTGCCCGAGGTGGTACAAATAAACCTGGATTTGTGTGGAGGCAGGTAACGGGCGCTGGGGAAGATTCCTTTAGGAAGAGACTGGGCAGGCAGGCACTAAGCCATGACTGCTGCTTAATGCATGTCCGGGGAGCGGGCTGAGCCAGGAGGCAAAGCCAAGCGCTTCCGAGGCGCTGGAGAGCTGCACGGCCGCTAATCAGCACTAGCCGGCAGCGAGGCAGAGGGGCTGCCGACATTCGAGCACAAAAAAGGCAAAATACTTCAGATTAGAACATTTAGACGCATATGTGCATTAAATGCCACCACATGGCAAAGGCCAGGCGAGGTCTCAGGCAAGACAGCTCAGCGTTATTCTGTCCTTCCTGCCTCGTGTGTCTTCACCTCCTAGAAGGCAAAATGCCTCGTATGCCAGACTAAGAAATGCAGACAGAACGGCAGTAATGACTACCATGTGCGATATATAAGAAATAAACATATACGCAAATATGAAGCTTTGTTTCAGGAACAAGGCAGACCTGACCTCTGGACTTGCCCTTCAGTCTTGTGGAAAAGGGCATGGCTTTCTCTTGAGCTTCTCTATCCATGAACTGGGGCTACTGATATTATTCCTTTAACTGCTTTGTAGATGTGCTGTAACGTCATGCATTTTGAAAAGGTGAAGCCACATTTTCACCTGGTAGGCTGCACTGGGGTGGTATAGATTCTGAAGGAAGAAAGAGCAAGGAAGGCAGCATTTTGTGCCCTGAAGAATCTTCATAGAAACATCATTTACTTTGCTACAACCAAGGTCCTTGCTGTGTGGTTTTCATTGTATAGTTAAATAATAAGAATGATAATATGAATTAAAAAAAAAAAAGTTACTGTTCTGGAGCACTGAGTCTACCAGAGATGTGATGGCCAAGTGCCCCATTTGTGATCACGTCCAACAAAACGCCAGTCGCTCAGTTCCTGCCTCTGCCATTACCTGAGCTTGCACCAGTCTGACCAGGACATGATTCTGCTGCGCAGCCCCCCAGAAATGTGTTTTCATGTTTTTGTGTTGCTTTTGTTTTCATTCCTTTGATGCAGATAGTGTGTTTTCTGCACCGAAGTCCCTTTTCCTGCTGTGAATCTAGAGCTGCAGGCCCCATTCCAGCAACTTCCTGTTACTTAATGATCCAATGACCATAGAAGTCATCCCCTTTTGCTGGCCTAAAATGTCTTTAGTCTCTCTCTTCAGGATATGATTAAAAACCCGTGAGGGTTCACACGTCACTGCTGTGCTCTTGTTCTCAAGGCGCTTTCACAGAGCGTTATCTCAAGTGCTTTTGTAATTAATTAATTAATAATTATTTCTCCCTTCCGTGAACACTTTAGGACTGGTCTCTTCGCTAGCAAAGGGTGTGTGAGGACTGGAAGGTGGCCAGAAAAGTTTCACCATGGAAATTCGAGGGCTTTTGGAGCATCGTGGTAAAGGTGATTCCCCAAGGGCAGTGCTGGAGGGTCGAAGTTGGAAATGGCACCTCTGCTTTTGGAAAGCTCTAGAACCTTCCATTTTGGGGAAGGTAATTCAGCAAGGACAAGGCCGGTGGCACCTCTGCTTTTCAATCTCTATAGGAAAATGCACCCAAATGTGATCAAATGAGAACCACCCTAGCAACGGTATGTTCTAATACCTTATATAAACTAACATTTCTGTTTCCTCCTTAAAAAGATAAAAAAAAAAAAAAAAAACCCACCCAATCCCACTGCCTTAGTGCTCAGAAGGGGGCTGCTCCACAGCACAACCAAGCGCCTCAGCGTAGGAGATCAGCACTTGGGGTGCCCATCACCAGGTAACCTGGGGACGTTACAGGGCAGCCTTGGGCACCACCACCGTGGCCCATGGTCCTCCCAAGCCCCTGGGGGCTCGGGTCTCTGCTTAGAGGAGCCATGACTTCCCTTGAGCAGGAGGAGAGGCCTCGCACCAACCCTGGTGCCCACAGCACCGCTCTGTGGAGGCCATGGGGCCTGATGGACCCCTCTGGGCAGAGTCATCCCCAGGCAAACAGCACATGGAGCCCCTCAACTCAGACTGTCACCTTGAACCTCATCAGGTGGCTGCTGCACTTGCCGTTTCCACATACTGGGGATGAAAATCAATCTAGTGCTCCTGAGCCTACCTTTAACAACATAGCTAAGGAGAGCCAGGGTCCACTAGCAAAGAAATACCAAGACAGACAAGGGTGGACTTCAATCTTTTCACCTTCTATATGGGTCTGGGAGGATGATAACAGCAGAACAACCTCAAATGTGGGGTGGCCAAGCCTTGAATCATGTGCTCTTTTGTGTGCAGGACAAGAACACCTGGGCTTTGTTTGATAGGCAAGATGCCTGTGTGAATTGCAATCCTGCTAGTTTGTACCTGAAGGAAAAAGCTGGAAAATGCCCACCACGCAGAAAAACAAGCCTGTGGTCCTTCCTTAACCATGCTCTTGAGTTAGTAGAACCTCGATGTTTTTTTGGTTTGGCTTCCCATCTATAAGATGGGAAGATTGAGACACCCTATGAGAAGTTAGGGTGGGAACTGACTGTATATATTGGCGGGGTGCTGAGATGTAGCAGCATGAGCTGCAGAGAAACCTAAAAAAAAATCAAGTATAAATCTGTTTTCAAAGCAGAGCCTGAATAACTGATCTGCAAGAAGCCAGCAGCTGCTCACTTACTGAACAGCATCCATCCCCTCATCTTAAGAACAAGGCAGGAAAATAGCATCTGTATATAGTGAGAAAACATCCTCTTGTCAGGGCACAAGTGGAGAAAATGAAGGAGGAAGAGGCCACTGGATTTGAGCAGTTCTTGGCTTCATAGTGGTGGACTTTTCTAAGGACTGTAAAAGGTGATGCACAAGTGCAAAAACTTTTTTTTTTTGTATGTACATTAACTAAATATCTTCTGATTCAAAAAAAAAATATGAGGGACTAGTTATGCTAAAAGCATTGTGAAGGATGTCCATCAAAACCCGAGGATCAGTAAACCCTGGTCCTAAGAAGGAGCCCCCCAGTGAACCTGGGGAGCTGCCACGCATCCCACCAAGGAAGGAGATCCCCAGCGGTCTCCTCACCTTCGAGGCTTAGCTGGCAGCAGGACACTGCGCTCAAAAATAAAGAGCGGAGAACGTGCATGAGACAAACTCATGAATGACAAAAACCTCTTTTCAGCAGCAGACAAGGTAATCCCAGACCCAAATACTACCCTAATTGCAGGCGAGTAGGAGCACTGTTGTGATCCTGCTGCCCTCACAACTTCTACAGGAGGTGCTGGCAAAGCCCAGGTCATTCTTTTGCAGATGAGTTTCTTCAGGGAAGAGATTCAGCATTACTTTTTATGCAAAAACAACCTGCAGGGCTACTGCTGTTTCACTAGCATGGCAGCAATCCAGGCCATAATCTGTGTGTGCTGTGGTACAAGTACAGAAACCCCAGGTGCGTCTCGTTCTTCTGAAAATTTCCACCGAGATCCCCAGGAAAGCTGCCAGTTAAGTGAAGTAGGTCAGCGCTCCAGACGCACATATAAGCACACACCAAACAAGACGAGCTGCAAACCGCAATACTAAGCTGCCAAGTGGTGGTTAAAAACTGTGCAGGAGGGCAATTAAACGATCAGCATCTTTTCATGTTTGCAAAGCAGGCAGAAGCAGCAATTATTGCCCGTTACAAGTTCCCAGGCCTGGTGCAGACCCCATCAGGGCATATTTTCTTTGTGTCACATGATGCATTCAGCTGTGGATGTGACAAACTACACAGAGACAGACGCACTGAGTGCAGAGCAGCGCCACGTTCGGAGGATGAGGTCAAATGAGGTGCCTTGAAGCACCAAGTATGACCCCTCGCCCTGCTGGTCCTGCGAGAGCAGAGATCTTGAGGAGAGCCCATGGATGTGTGAGAAGGGGGTCCCTCATTCCCAGCTACCACCTAACCGCTAGGAGGGGAACCACCTGCTAACCTGAGGGGGGAAAAAAACATAACAGTTCACCAAGTTCATTTTAATCCCCTTAGTGTTTGCCAAGCCAATTACTGCAAAACCATTTAGAGCCCCAGTAGCAGCTAGAAAGATGCTGAGCTCCTCTGCACAACGCAGAGCTGGTGGGGACTGATCTCTGCTATTAATTAACAAACAAACAAAAAAAAGACGAGAAAAAAGGTTACCAAAATGTTTAGCCTTTGTTTTATTGAGTTACAACAAATGAGCAACAAGTTAGAAAAGTTGGATTTATTCAAAGTCCCTAGCATTATATTTGTGTAGTGTACTGAAAGATGGGTAAGTTTTCCAAACAAATGCAACTCCTGGGCGCAACGCGTCCCGCAGCTCTTGCACGCGCTCCTTGAACACTAATGGACGCACTCGCTCCTCTCTTCTTCTTCACACGCACAGACACCCCCACACAGAAAATTAGCAGTATCTGAAAAAAAAGTGCACTCAGGAATCTAGAACTGATCTAAAAATTTAGTGGTGAGGGCTAATCGGGAATTTCTGTTGTGCGCTACCTAAAGCTGGAGGGTGGCCCTCGGGTTATATTGTCTATCTTTGTACCCAGCAAAGAATCACCAACAAGTTTGGAGCATGAAGCATCTTCATTTCCTCACTGCAGTCCCTCTGGAGATTGTAACTGTATGTTTAAACAAAAAGTGCTAAAAAATAAAAAGGCGTTCTAGCAAAATCTTCAGAGAACCATGGCCTGTGCTGGTCTGTGAAAAGTGAAGTACAGAAGCTGGAAAAGCCTTGCTTCATAGGAGCACAGAAAAGCAGAGATTTAAATACTGCAACCAGTAGCAGATGGCCATAAAACAAAACAAAACAAAAAAAGCCTTGAAACGTCCTCCTACCCCAAGCTAAGCCAGGGAAGCCCTTGGCTGGGGTGGGAACCAGGGACCAGGCGCTGATCTGTACCCAAGGGATTCCAAGTGGTTCCAAATGTTCCTGAAAACACTTCCAAAAAAAAAGCCTTCTCTCCCCTGCCCTCCCCACAAAAGTCACCTCCCTCCCCCAAACCAACCCCACATTTCTGCAATGGCAGGATAGGCAAGAATAACTTGCACCGATTAAAAAGTTAACAAAATTTCCACGTTATACAAATCTGTTCCAGTATAGGAAGAGGCTGGGCAGGAAAGTGGGTGGGAGAGGAAGCAAAGGAGAGACCTATATACAGGAATCCTTTTTTTTCTCTTTCTCTCTCTCGTTTTGTGTTTTGATGCAGCAGTAGGACTTTGGCACTAGGAACTATCCCGTGATGCTGCTCCACCAGCAGATCTCTCGCTGTGCCTCTCCAAGCGCGGTTCGAGACTTGGAGTTGCAACACACTCGCTCAGCCCAGACAGGAAAATAGATTTTTTCCTTCTATTTCCAAACGGCGTTGAAAACCCCTTCGTTGTCAGGACAGCGCAGCTGACCAGAACCCCTGCAAACATGAAAAATAGAAACATGAGGTTTAAAGGTATAACATGGAACATCTATTCAAGTTGCTTACTGACAGTATTAGCTGCACATATGATGGTCCTTAATTTCCATTAACCCTACCCTCTGCTGGTTCATTACTACCCTATAAATTGCACAGATCCGCACAGTTGTGTCAAAGATGGGTTTGTGCACAAGGGCTAAAAGCATCTACTTTAGAAGAGGAATGGATAGTGTTAAAGGCTGGAAGACTACTATTTTTTTTTTCTCATAAATCTTTTATATAATTTTTTACCTTGCTTTAAAATTTAATTACACAAGGCTCAGGAAAATGGAAAGAAGTCTCCCTCTTGCGTCTGTGCAGAGCGGCTCAGGGGCTCTCCAGCGACTCCTGGCCCAAGCAAAGGCTACGCAGGAGACCAGTGATTTAAAAAATAACCCTCACCCTCTCCTGCCTGCACGTGCCCCTGGTCCTCCCGAGGCTGACGGAAAGCTGGGCTAACCGAGTGTCTCACGACTGCTGTCGCTCGTAGGTCTGCTGTTCCCAGGGGAACAGGCTGTCTCTAAGGAGGGCTCTAAGGATGAAACCCCAAACCATGAGGAAAGCAAGAGCTGGGGCAGCAAGAGAGGGGAAGCCCGGGGTTGTTACAGCCTTGCCCAGCTTCAGACGCAGAGGAAGGTGCGAGGCCACACGAGGTGCTGAACGACTGCAGCTCCTGCCACAGCGTGGAAGGGGCAGAAGACACCAGGAGGGCCTAGACAACCTTCAATGCCCAGTATGACACTTACATAAGCAGCAAGGAGTCATTTGTGGGAGACTTTTGCATAACTCCCAGATTTGTTTTTTTTTTCCCCTTTATTGTTATTTTTATTGTTCCCCTTTGGCAACCAAGCTCAGGGCCCTCACAGCGAGCGAGGTGCCTCTGGCACAGGAGGGAAGGTCAGGGACCCAATGTGAAAACTGACAGTTTCTGTGGGGGGTGAAGGGACATTCCTGAGGAAAAGAAAGCGCTGTGCTCTGAAGAACCCCCTAGGAGGCAGGGCCATGAAGAAAGGCAGCAGGAAGCACCAACTGCTGCAGCCTACACCCATCCCCCAGCTCTCAGAGCCAAGCTGCAATTTGCTGATTTTAGTTTTGGAACAATTTTTTGCCTGTGAGGCTTGTGAGATGGTGACAACAGACCTAATTCTGACCCAGGCTGGTGAAGGCAGCACTACTACTGTTAGTATTGATTAAGCATGAAAGATGGAAGGCTTTGGCGTGAGCGCACAGCAATGACTCCAAGGCATCTTACAGAGGTCACCCCCACTTGAGGCTTGGTACCTTATGGAGCCAGATCTTGCAGCCCCCCTCTTTAAGGAACACAATTCTACTCTGGGGAATTAATCTGATTGTATTAATCTATGGATGGTATGTCATAGTGTTGAGGAAATTCTGCTTTCACAGGGGTCAGGCAGCAGTAAAGCTCCCCTGGCCTCAGAAGCAGCAGCAGAATCTGCTGGACACAAGTAAGTTCTGAAACATCCCCCTTACTAAGGCATCATGTCCATAAAGGCCTTAATGAAGTATTGCCTAGTAAGTTCAGAAACTCTTAGAACTACCTGCCTGAGTTCCAGGGACACGAGAAGTTCAGCAGCACACCTGGTTTCCCAGAAGCTGCACACGAACTCAGCCCATGACAGACCAAGGCTCAAAGGAGAGCAATGCTCATGTTAAAGCCT
This sequence comes from Crypturellus tataupa, assembly GCA_034781795.1. Taxonomy (NCBI): domain Eukaryota; kingdom Metazoa; phylum Chordata; class Aves; order Tinamiformes; family Tinamidae; genus Crypturellus; species Crypturellus tataupa. The sequence continues at coordinate 738,802 of JAWLRI010000738.1, forward strand.
GTATGTCACACTGAAAAGTACAACACAGGTATTAAAGTGCTATGTTTGATACCTCTTTGCCATCAAGTGGAGCAAGGAAAGCTTCACATAACGACTAGAGCTGGGTGGAAGCTGAGATGAAGAAGAGCCCGCTCAGCTCTTCAGCACTGGGCGGCTCCTAGCTGAAGCCAGGACAGCAATGCAGGCCCTCCAAGGCACAGAGAGCTCCAGTAGTAGGAAGATCACTTTTATATGAGAATATAACACATGGGAAGGCGCCAAGTCAGCACAGACAAGCTCTCCTTCAGATGTCCATATTCTTGAGGCCTAGCAGAGAACCTAGTGAGGCCCCAGTCTCAACCTGCATCAGGCAAGTCATGCTCAAGTGCATCTCTTCTGTGGATAGGTATTTTATTATCAGTTGCTTGAAAGCTCTTCATCAAAAAGATGAAGTGGTGAAGTTTAACTGAGATCAAAGCTTTTATTGAAATTCCTCTCTGATGGTGCCCAAAGGCCCGCACAGCAGTGGAGCTTTATGGCCGGTTCCTGTGCTAGGGAGGGCTAAAGGCAGAGGTTTCTAACCACAGCACATCTTACACTGCTCACGGGCACTAAAAATGCAGCCACTGCACCCATGCTGCTGGAAAAGGGCTGCAGCAGAGCTTGGTGTCATGGTACAACGTGTTTGCCAAAAAATAATGGTTTAATAAAGTAATTCAGCACTCTCCTAGCCTCCTACCCTCATCCCACTCCTAGCCTCTGGCATGCTGCCTTTCCTCCATTACAGTAGCCCAAAAATTCATACCTGGAATAAGGACCTGATCTGGCATAACACTCAAGGGGAAAAAAATCCTACGCTACACTCATATATATGTATATTTGCCTTTAAAAGACAGGCCAATTCCCCACTCTAATTTTATACATAGCTTCAGAAACTATAGAAACTGTAGTAGCATGCAAAGAGAACCACATGCTACAGCAGCCAGAGGAAGATCCTCCTCACTGCCCTTTCCAATCCTCCTTCCTTTTAACATCAGTGCTAGGCCCCAGCTAACACACCTGTTCCTTGCACCCATAACCACTATTTTTTGTGAGCAGAATGCAGGATGTTGTGTCATAATGCAGCTTTAATATGTTTTGCAGTACAGATGCGGTGACATTTCTCAAAATTAAATTCTATACAAGTTGTAGTTCAAAAATAAAACCACTGGAGCGCTTCTCTTTCAAACTTAGAGCATATGTTCAGGAGGCTTTTGGGTAAGTGGTTCACAAGGAGGAACTGGAGACCTCTAGGCTAGCCAGCACAGTTTGAAAAGAAAAGCTGCACTGACACATTTAACAGTTCAACTCAGATACTGCAAAGCTGCTATAACAAAAGCCTTTAGGGGTGGAAGAACTTCTGTCAGTCCTGCCTTTATTTTTTGTGTGTGTTCTAAGTATAATGCACGTCAGTATTTCTGCTTATTAGATATCAGAGAGCTATTAATTATTTCTAAAATAAGTATTCTCTGTGTTTGTTAATGCATTGTGTGGCATTTGCTGTTGGATAATTCCTAGCTTGAGTAGACTCTACCCTGGGAGACACAGATTCAGATCTCAGTTACATCAAGCATAAAATATTAAAGGTTCCAAGGGGAGAAACAAAACAAAACAAAAATAAACAAAGAAAAAAATGATGGTGCTGGCTCTGAATTTATACCTGCCTAACTGCAATTACAAATAGGCTACAGGTCTCCAAATAAACCCTCTTCAGAAAAGCCCTGGAGTGTTTTTAAATCCAGGCTCCTGTGAAGAGGTGCTAAAACCCCACAGGGCTTCGTCTGGGGCATTTCCTAAACCTCCACCAGGAGCAAGCAGAACAAAGCAAGGCTGGAGAGCTTCTCACCTGCAAGAGGAAGAGAGCACATTTACACGAGCCCCTGCAGTTCCCCACAAGTTTTTTGTTTTGGCTTGCACCAGCATAAAGAAACATCTTCACCCTGGGCCCTTCCCCAGCAACCTTTCTATCTGAGCAACTCAGGATGCTGCAAAGGCTCAACCTAGGGTGCAAAAATAGCCAGAACTATTCACAGGAAATCGATGATCTGCTAGCAAGATGGACATTAATCACTATGGTTGCCTACTATCTCTTTGCATGGCTCATGCAAAAGAGGTGTATTTTACATCAAGCTCTGTGGAGGCTGCACGGGTCGTTTATAAAGGCAGAACCCACGAGCAGATGAGAATCAAATCAATCACTGTTAATTGCTCCCCTGCTATGTGGTCATCTAAATTTGCAACGGTGATGGGTGTCCCTTGTGTTCAAGCATCCAGCAGGCATGTGCATGGGACAGGCATGCACTCCGTGACTGACACTGGAAAGCAGCTGCTGGGGACTGGAAGCACAAGGAGACTGAGGGTGGCTCACAGCAACGTTACCTGTCTACACATGGGAATTGTCTCCAGACACACTTTCAGAATCAAAGTCTGCCAGCTCTGCCTGGCCTTCGGGCGCTGTGTGACTCCAGCTATCGGTACAGTCCGATGCAGCATCGTCCTCGCCCACCGTCACCTCCACCCAGTTCCCCTCCGCCGGCTCCTCGTTCTCCTCGCTGCCGGGGCCGTCGTGGCTGTTGCACTCCAACCTGTCCGTACTCTCTGCTTGATTGCCCAACAAAGAGTCTTTCAGTGGCTCACAGTCTCTTTTTGACCTCACAACTATTCTTCCCCCATTCTCTTCATTCAGTTTTTTATGCTCCTGGTAATGCTGCCGAGATGCCTCGCTACCATTCTTTGGGCTCTCGGTGCGTTTTGCTCCCTTTTTCTGGTTTTGCTCGTTATGACCATCAACAACGTACTGCTGTTGATACTGCTCAATCCATTTAAGTGACCCCGTTCTTAGCGATGACCGGTTCTCCTTGAACCAGCGGACAATTTCAGTTCTTGTGAGCCCTGTCTGAGATGCTAACTGGTCATACTCCTGGGGGGATGGCCACTGGGTTCTTGCAAATGTGCTTTTCAGTAGATGAACCTGCTCTTGGGTTTTTTTATTAAACACTGCAGAGGACCCAGATAAAGAGCCAGGTAGCTGGGAACTGTTCAGCAGTTCTGCCTGGCTTATTGCACCGTTGTGGGTTCCTTGATCTTTAGTTTTTCTATATGATCCCATTGAGTCCAAGACTGCCTGCTCCATGCTGTCCCTTATCTTTCTCCGCTCGGAGAACCATGAATCAATCTCCCTCCTACTTAGTTTAGTCTCTGCTCGAAGCCTGTCCAATTCTCCTTGGGTTGGAAAAGAACATCTTAGGAAACTCTCTTCAAGGGCTCTAAGCTGCTCTTGGGTTTTCTCTTTGAATCTCTGGGGTGCAAAATCTGCATAAGGGTGGAATGAACGGCCATACCGACCAGTGGGAGTTATTATTTGATCTTTTGCTAACGAGTCACTCACTTGCACGATGCCCCGCTGACTTCTGTACCTGTGGTCACTGAACCACTTCTTGATCTCGCTCCTGGAGAGACCTGTCATCTCTATCAGCCGGTAGATTTCTGCATCGTCAGGAAACTGGCTTGCCGTAAAACTGGCCTTCAGTTCTGCTATCTGCTCCTTCGTCTTCTTCCGCTCGCTTGCTGGAGTCAGTGCAGCAGTCAGCTTGGCAGGAATCTCTGGCACCTGAACAACGTGTGGACGCTTGGCCTCCGGGATATTTGCTAGGGTCTGTATCGTTCTCTTTTGCCCCTGGTTGGGGGCAACAGCGAGAGTAATTGGTGAACAGGAAACTGCTGAGCCATTTGACACAGGAGTCAAGACCAAACCAGTCTGGCCTAGTATCTGACAAGGCAGAGCTGTCTGGATGATGGGCTGGGGAATTTTTGCAGTTGTCAAAGGAGCTGGTAGCACAGTGATGGTTTGGGGGACAGCCTGGATAGTACCATTAAACATCTTCTTTCTTGCCTCCTCCACTTCCTCTGGAGACCAACTTATGCCATGTTTCAAGCGCTGGGTAGCGAACCAGATTCGGATTTGCTCCTCTGGGTGTTTTGATGCTGCTGTCAACCATGACAACTCTGCTTGGGTTGGGTAAGGGAATTTATTAAAGGAGTTGATCATGGTTGCATTAGTGTCCAGTGCAGAGTTATATTTGGTACTGTTTAGAGGTACTGGGACCTTGGGGAGAAGGTTAATATTTGGTGGCAGCTGTACCGAGGGCATAACATGAGCTAACACATCATGGAGAAGGTCTCCATTTATACAAGCAATAGCTTCAGTGGCTTCAGTTATGATACGGGGGAGAGTCCCATCCATGTGATTTTCCATAAGTCCTTCTTCTGGCTTCTTGGGACCTTTCCTGGTGTCTGCTTTAGGCTTTCCCAGCTTCATCATTGGGGTTTTACTCGCGCTAATCCCCCCATGAAGCAAGTCATCACACTCGGCACTTTCCGGCCCACTGCTAGCAATGGTGACGTTGTTAGTGGTAGCCTCAATGGACTGCTCTAAAACAGTCTGATTATTGCGTTTAATTAATTTCAACTTAAAATTACTCTCTCCTGGGTGGTGTTTTGTGTTGTGATCAGATAGGGAATCGTATTTTTTGGTTGTGAAGTTACATTCAGCACAAACATACAGAGGGTTGAGAATGACGTTCGGATGCTGAGTGTCAACGTGCTCCGTAAATTCATTTAAGTTCTGCGTTGAGTAAGGGCAGTATTTGCATTCATAACCACCCTGGGGTTTCTTGGACTGGTTTTCAGGTGGAGGCTTTGCCTCCACCACTTCACAGTCTTTCACAGAGCTTTCTGCGGGCCAGCTTTTCTTCGAGTCCTGCTGCGGGGTGGCAGCCCCCTTTTCCTTAGGGGTTTCTACACCCTCAGTGACTTCCTGCTCCACCACTTCAGAAGTCCTCACCATACACGGAGTCGTCGACTTTCTTTTGCTAGCCATGGCAGTCTTTGCAGTGAGCCAGCGTCCCAAATGGGGCCTTTCTGCCAAAGGGAGCAGTAAACTTGGAAGTTCTCTCAAATGGTTCCAAACTCCTGGAATTATTTTAGTCTATTTTGTTAATACAGAATTTCTGTGCCGGCAGTGGCCATCAGCTTCAACGGCAAACCCATCGGTTGCATGATACCTGTGAAACAAAGCACAGGGTGTTAGACTCCTCTATAAAGCACATATTCAGTAGAGCTGCAGCTCAAAATGCCTGCTTTTACAGCACCAGCCTGGATGCTTATTTTCCTCCCACCCATAATGAGCTTAAGAGGAAAAACTTTGCCCACAAAGCATAAAAACAGCAAAGAACTTGCTGTGTGCCACAGGCAGAAAATGGCTTTGAAACAAATAAGATGATCAGACATTGGATTTTAATCTTTACTAGCCAGTCATAACATTTACTTGGGAAAGAAAGACACTGCTATAAATACTGTAACTGCAGTTTCTACTAATTATTGTTTTGGAGCACACAGAGCATGCAGATTTGGAACTGGATGTGATTTATAACAAATTTAATTACTTCCTGCTGTCACCTACCTTGTAAATATGCCCACTAAGTGACTATGGTTACTAATGATGGGAGATTTCTAAATAAAGCTATAGGGCCCTGCCTCAGTTGTAACTCAAAAGGCAGAAAAAAAATGAAGAGTTAAAATACACCAACAGTTTCAAAGCTCTGTCTTGAGGTGCATTTAAAGGGATGACAGTCATCTATGACAGATCAGTAAGTCTCTTCAGGAAGAAAAGTTTCCTTAAAAGCACCACTTTTCACTGAATACTGGTGAAAATAGCTAGCAGAAGCCTCCAGGCCCCTTTTAAATGGGCCCCCTTTTTGTGTCCTGCCCCTACTCTCATAAAGTCCTATTCTGTGCACTTAACTTCCTATAGAATTAAAACAAACAAACAAACAAGCCACACCACCACCACACAATCAGTTTTAAAGCATGATTCACATGTTGAAACAAAGACTCCCAAATTTTATCTCTCTCCAAAAACACGCTTGCATGTTTTAAAGACAACCACTTGAAAGTCAATCAGCACAGCAACAGAAACTAGGTAAGCTGTGACTGAATCCTGCACATTAGACTTAAAAAAAAAAAAAAAAAAAAAAAAAAAAAAAAAAAAAAAAAAAAAAGATGCTACTAAGTTTCAACTTCAAAAAAAATCAAGAATTGTTAAAAGAACAAAAACACCTCTGGACACTGTCTTATGCTTGGCAATACTGGCTGGTTTTGAGAGATGCTGAGGAACTGAACCCCTCTCAAAACCGAGAGGAGCTGCAGATGTCCAGAACAGCCTGGAAGTGAGGTCAACTTGAAGAAAAACAAACAAAACCCAGCCAAACAGAGAAACCAAACACATGCAAAAACACAAAGCAAGCAGAAATAATGAAAAAGCAACCTCCAAGTTCTGGTCTTGCTTTCTTACATATATAGTTAGACTGACCTCCACTCACCAGCTGGCTCCAGTGGGTTCTCACTGGCATATGATATAAAAGAATTAAAAACTCAATTTAAATTTAACCCCCAAAAACCCAAAGCAAAACACACCACCTTTCTTTAATGCTTGTTTATGGATTAAGAAACAGCATTGAAACAGCTCATAAATGCTCTTATGCTTCCACTGGCTCAGCTAACAAATACTGTGACAGCATCAGTCACCCAAGCAGGGCCATTTCCCACTAGAATTGTCTCTAGGTGCTTGGGCCACGCAGGAGCTTAAATCAGTGCAGAACAAAGCTATCCAGCCTGCAGAGCGCCCAGCACAGCTGTCCTTAGCAAGCTACTTTTTCCTAGAAGTGCTGATTTTAACCCATAAATCAAGCGTTCAGCACCACAGCAGAAGGGAAGACTTTGCTCCCTATCAAAGCAGATGTACCAGCTGTCCCAAACCAGTTGATCCAATGCAGCCCCTGCAACAGAGGTGCTCACTGAAGTCCTTGGGACACATCAGTCTGCCCCACAGTGCCGGGCAGCAAGTCTCCCCACCCTGAGTTCACAGCACAGGTGATGTAGCACTGGCCTGTGCAGGCACCAGCTGTTCCCCAGGGTTTGCTGGAACCTCGAGTCTGGCCAAGCAGCAGCCGAGAGCCTAAAGTTGCCAATTGCTGCAAAAACAATAAATGGTGCCTTTACTGGTGGAGTTTGGTGGCACACTGAGAGGAGAAAGGGAGTTAAACTGGAGGAGGATGGAAAGTGGAGACATTGCAGTAAGGGCATAAGACCTGCATTCGTGAACACCATTCAATTTGGTATGTGAAACACGGAACCTGCATCTGACTGAACACTGATTTCCATCCTGCCAAGTCTGTAAGTGATAAGCTGCATCCATTACCCATCAAAGCCACTATCTCCATCTCTAAAACAAAAGCCACTATCACAAACTAAGAGTAAAATCCCTGTTCGCTGAACATTCCTCAGTGGATGGTTTAAAACACCTCGCTGCTCTTCCTGAACCTACTCCTCTGTGCACCCGCATGACAGCTAGGAACAACGTGAAGAGCAGACGCTAACTCAGTAGCTTGAGGTGCAATTCACAAGTACTTCATAGATCTCTAGAATGTGTTTCTGCTACTCTGCCCATTATGGATCAGCCCATCCCTGTATATCCCGAAAAAAAGTCCAATATATCAATAGGAAAAACAGCTTTAGCTGGGAATTAGAGCCAGCAGGCCAGCTTCCAGCTCCAAGCATACACTGCGACACAGCTGTTGTGGTACAATCACATCCCCTTCCAGTACAGGTCACCTCCATGAGCTTTGGGGATTCCTGGAAGCGAGTAGGAGCTGCAGCCGCCAAACCGAGCGGCCAAACTGGGCAGCCACAGCCTGTGCTGGGAAATGGGAGGAAAAGAGCAGGGGAAGGTGGAGGGCAGGGGGCTCCTCTCTGTCCTCTCGAGCAGGGGTGTGCTTGGGTCTGTGCTCGCTTCGCATTGCTTACAAGTTGCCTGCAGAAGCCTGGCATGCTCCAGCCGGCACTACGGCACACTGGTTTTAAAACTGTAAATTACAAACAAAAAATGGCAGCCTTGCATTTCCACCATCTCCTTTTTTGTTGTAATAAGGAAGGGGATGATGGGAACAAACAGAGCCTGGTTTTCTATGGATTTGCACTGCTTGACCTTTATATTGGATTATGCTGAATATTCTCCATTACTTCCACATATCCCTTCAGAATTCCCCTCTATTTCCTCAGTTGAAACTGGTCGAAAGATGAGAGAAGGGGGCAGAAGTAGACTGCATCACCCTTGCTGAGGTAAGGAAGTGTGGTAAATGTGATCAAGTTGCCCAGATCTACCTTGCAGATCACTAAGTGCTTGTGATTTTTAAGAGGGAAAGGAGGCATGAGGTGGTGCTCAGGGAAGGGCTGTTAGAGACCGGAGTGGAGCTGCTGCTTCCCTCACAGTTCAACCAGACCACATGGCGGTGGCGCTTGTGGCGGTCTGTCCTCCTGGGAGGCACCACCGCAACCAAGAGGTGAGGAGACTTCAGCAAAGGGAAGGGAATCAAAGGACATCAGAGCAAGAGCAAAGCTTATTTATATCTCCCTGGATCTGCCCACCATGGGGGTGGGGGAGAGAGAGAGAGAAAGAGACCTCAGAACTGGAAGATAAAGAAATGACCTGAAAGAGAAGGAGCAGAAGAAAGAAGCCTACTTTAGATCAAAGGTTTCTTAGAAAGTCTAACCAAGCTTTTCAAGTCCTTCTGAATTCCTCGTTTTCTGGGACCTCACTGAGCGTCTCCGCCAAGCCAAGCTCTGCTGAATTCCTGTCCCTCGTGTGGATGGGCTGCCCGGCCACCCCACATGAGGGTGCCCAGGCGAGACCAGGGGGCCGCCACATGGACGCAGATAAAACGGTGGATGGAGGTGAGACGAGGACTTCTAGCAGTTTTCTAGCAGGAAATGGCACCAATTACCACTCGTGTCCATTCCGTTTCAGACGGAAAACAACCTATTTTCATAACCACGCTTTTACTAACTCACCGTTTTTGGCAGCCTTTCCGCTATGCAAAAACTGCCACCCACCAAACAAATGAAATTCAGTAGTTAAAATGTTTCTTTTTGGAGACCAGTAACAAAAGAAAAGAGCTTCTATCTGAGGTAGGAAATTTTGGGTAGGGAGGTGGGGTGGTCACGGACAACCAGAGACCATCCGCATGTCTTTGATCTTGGTGGAAGGCAGCATCCTGAAAGAGGACAGGAGCTAAGGCCCAACATGGCTCCATTTGCTGTGGGAGAAAACCCCTGGTGGGTGCCAGCTCCAGTGAGGAGTTGGTGTCTCCCAGGATGGCAAAATCGCTGCCGCTCCAGGACTCAGGAGGGAGCTCATTGCAGATACTGGAGTTGCTAAGTCTTCTCTGTCCTGGATCTTTGAGTTGGTTCTCATAACAGAGAAGGACCACGTATGTGGTGTCTCCAAAAGCGGCACCTTAGCGGTCAGAGTGGCTGCCACATAGGAGCTGTCGTGGAGAATACTGGAGGAAGCAGAATCACCTCAGAGCTTTCAAAGGAGAGCAGCTCCCTGCAGCACCAAAGCCACCAAAGACAGCGCTGGGCACACAGGGCTCCCTGCGACAGCTCCACTGAATGGTGCTGCGCTCGCTCCTCCGATATAGATGCGAAGCAGCGCTCCCAGGTGGAGTCAGCAGGAGTTCAGGGGGAACGAAATACTGCCATGACTTCCCAAATCATCCGGCTTGACCATTTTCTCCTGGCATGTTTAGATTCCCCTTAGCTAAAACCCGGCTCATTTCCTTATTGGTATTTCACTGCTGATGGGAACCTGGGTGACTGACCACCTGCCTCCCCAACACATAAAATCCGTATTTTTTTTTAACTTAATGAGCAGACACACAAAGCAGCAATAAGCACCCCGGTTAAAAACCAAAAACACTTGTCTCTAAGCAGACAGCTGCGCTTGTAAATCGGGTCCAAACTAAACTGCAGCGAGCGCCTGTGTGGCCGCAAGTGCCTTTGATTTGCTTCGCTTCAGAAGAACGATCTGGGATGGGAGCACATAGGTCAGAAGCAACGTGTTCTTTCAAATGCACCTCCTCACAAACACACTGCAGCAGCCACGAGAGGCCCTAGTCTGCTTTTATTTAACTTCCAAGACCTAACGAAATAGGCCAACCACAGTCCTATGATGTTTACAACACCTCTTAAAATGGTCCCAAAGCATCAGACACGAGCACAAACTGATGACTAATTTGGTGACTCTCTGCACAAACAGCAAAACACAAGATCTCCTAGCTGGGCCCTGTCCTCCCAGTCTGAGAGCAAACTGAGGGAACTGCAGAGAACCACAGAGTGATGCACAGAAGAACAAACCACGTTTCAGGTCTTGCTTGCACAGCAATGCCACCTTTCAGCAGCAAAGGGTAACTTCTGCTTCTACAGATTTCTCAAGTGAATCAAGTCTGGCTGGCAAAAATACTTTTGTGCTGGTAAAACTATCTGCATTAGTAGATTTGCCACTTTAGAGCTGTTTAAAAAAAAAAAGAGAGAAATAAGAAATATCCTATGTAACCTGTGCCAGCAGTGCTAAGCCAACCAGAGCTGCAAGCATGGATTGAAGTTACAGACCAGGCAAGCAGAGGCTTGAAGAGTCAAGAGTCAGGGCTTTCTCTTACTCAACTTGAGGGTCTTTTTGCTCTCCCCCACCTTTTCTCTGTGCTCCTTTGCAGTTTTATGCAGCCCCACAAAAAGCTTTTGTGTGGAGGCTGAGCTCTTTCCCACAGTGCTGTATTCCCACACTGGCTTCTTGGGGCTGGTGGAAGTTTTCCATAGTGCCTGGGATACTGCCATTCGCACAAAGCATAACCCAAAACCCCAGGAGAAAACCCTGGGAAACCGGTTGGGCAGCGGAGACACAGAGAGCTGAGGAGACTGTGATGCTGTCTTCTATCCAAGGGATAGGAGAGCATGCCTGGAAAGGGACATCCAAAGATTATCCCAAATGTGCAGAGGAGTCAAATGAGGAGACAGGAAAACCCTGCCTTGCTCTCGCACAAGGGGAACGACACACCAGGAATAGGTCTGCTTCACACCACAGCTTTGCTTCCAGCTCAGAGGCGGCCAGGGCTGAAAAAGTAATAGAACAAAGCCTGAAACAGGTTGAAACTCCCACCCAATGCAAATGATTGTTACTTTTCACAGATATACCCTGCACATTTTTTTTTTTTTTTTAAACAAACACTTTAGCAACACTTGTGTGATTTGCCAATAAAATGTTTTTCCCCCTACTTTTCCTCTTATGGAATTGTTTGCCACATGCCAGCAGAGAGCTCCCAGCACCTGGCCTGATGCTGGAAACAGCAGGAAAAGCAACTACACAAGGATACCCACAAACCAACAGCAAAATAGAGGGAAATGCTGCTTGCGAGGGCCAACTGAAGTTTGAAAAGGGTGGCAGATTTTATTACTTTACTGCTCAGGAGCTCCTTTTTCACCAACAGGGCAGCTGCAACGACCAAAAGTCATTTACCAGCAGGGCAAAACTTGTCTCCTGCTTCCCATCAGACTGAATTCATCTCTGCTAACACTATGGCAATCCGCTCTATAAATCCAAGCGTGAGAACCAGCAGATGCATTTCACAGTCTGAAAAGGAAAACACCTAGGGTGATGTTTCTCCTTCCTTACAACTGTTTTTAAGTATGCAGCTGTTACTGTGATAACCAAATTCCTATCAGCAAAAGTGTCACTGCTCTCCAGTGCAATAACACACTTAAAACAGGGCTTAATTACACACAGCAGTACAGCCAAAAGCTTCTTCCTATAGTTCCATTATGACTCCTGTAGAGTGCATCAGGACAGCAATGCTTTACACAGGAAAGCAACGGAAAGAAGGGAAGATGATGTAAGCCACAGACTAGAGCTTCTAAAACAGCATTGACTTTGGATTAGCCTGAAGACTCGACATCATTACAATTCTCAGTATGCTGAATAAAAGGGAGTTAACAGGGAAGGATACGACCACTATTCATCCTTTCTGGGGTACCTGTGAAGAAACACAATTTGAAACTACTGCATGTTTTCAGTTCATGAATGTTGATATAGGCATATCCAATGTGAGGAAAGTTAAAAAAATCCAAGCACGTAGATGCACATGATGGCAGGTTGCTATGGTCGTGAATTTGATGTCTGAATAGAAGCAGTAATTATAGTTTTTATTTAAGAACTAGTCTCAAAATTGCTAGTGGAGCAATTGCTAGTGAAGCTGCCTGCAGGACTCTCAGATCCACCAAAGCAGATACTCACACTTGTGTGCAGCAGGGACCTGCGCTTCTGCCCTGCACGAGCACAGAGAGGCCATGAAAATATGGGCAAACATGGAGGTCCTGGACATGGGATGAGATAGGGTTTTTGCAGACAGACAGATGCATCCAAGTATTCTGCCTACAGCATATTACCTTTTTAACTAAAATGCCCTCATTCAAACTGCTATAAAGTCAAAGTTGCAGCAAAATAGTAGGTTTTTGTGCTATACATTGTGTGAGCCCAAGGGGTCAACTTCTTTCCAAAAAGAGGAAGTTAAATAATGCGTGCTGTGAACTCGCTATCTTAAATACATATCTGCGATCACTACTTTTTTTTTTTTTTTTTTAATGCAAGGTTACACTTCATCATTCATATCTGGAAGAAGCCCGATTTTAGCATTTTTACTCTTGTGGGAGGAAGAAACAAACAAACAAACAAACCCTAAAACCCACCTGGAAAGGAAAACCATTGGCTTGTGCTCTAGTTCAGACCCTGAAACAGTATCTATATTGCAGCAATGTCCACTTACTCCACTCAGGAATGGTCTGGATCTACGACACGGCAGATGACAGGGCCCTGCAGGTCTCCTGGTGCCCATGGGCAGCGCTAGCAAAGAGCTGGAGGGGAAGCAGAGACTTTTGCCAGCCCAGGGACAAAGCTGGGGACAAAATCCAGGTTTTCTTGCTTCCCAGTGCGTACTTTCTCTGCTGTAATAAGGGTTGGGGTACCAACAGACAGCTTACACACCAGACAGGGCCATTGTGACCAGCACAGCAGGGCTGCAAGTCCCACACATTTCTGACCTTGCTGCAGCCTGCAAGATGTCCCTCCTTATCTACTGGGGCGTGGACGTTCCTTTGGGAAGGAAAGTATAAACTGATCTCTGTTCTGGCTCATGTTTTTCCAATTAGGATGCATTAACTCCTCATCACCCCCTTAAAATATTGCCCGAGATGACAGCAAATGCCCTCAATGTCTGCACGAGGGTTTAAACCCCTTGCAAACAGTCTGCATCTACCGTTTCCAGGGGCAGCAGGTCCCAGAGGCTAGTCACGTACCATGCCAAAATTACCTCCCTTAATCAGGGATATCTTTATTCCTATGAAGGAAATTTGCATGTTCATAAGAGAAAAATAAAGAAGAACAGTTTTCTCAGGAGAGAAATAGAAATGCTATGAAAGCATTCATTCCAACTAGTTTAATTACTTGTCTGTGCAGCTCATTGAATCTTCATCACTGAATTGGATTCAAATCACTAGATCCAAGTAATTCTTCACACCGAGTTTATGCAGGATCACGTAGAAGGACAAGAGATTCACAAATGCAAAACAAAAGTCATCTGCAGGCATATGATATCTGCAGCTACATAGGTAGCACTAGGATGTATCCACATTTAATTTTACAAAGGGCAAATAATTTATTCCACTCAAATATTTGGCTTCATTTCTTTTTCTAGTATGCCTATCAAGAGCAAGTTAGTGGGGAGAGGAGAAGGGGGGACAGATATTTTAAGAGAAATTTTTGCTTAAGTAGCCGCGAGAAATAATTCTTGATTTCCCAAAGTCAAACATCTGAAGAGCCGGATGTACAGACCCTTTCTCCTTCCTGTGATCCCTTCTATGGCACTGCCACCCAGACAGGGTCTATCTCTACACAGATATGATAATAATAACTTTCAAAAGGGATTATATATCACAGGGATACTCTCACTTAAACATCTCCTAATCCTGAATGAAATGGGCTACACACACAGCCTAACAGAACTTTGGCTGGCATGTTCTTCATCAATATGGGAAGCACTGCTTGTATGGGCCTTTTCCAACAAAGCAGCAGCACTGAAGAAGTCAAGGATGTTTACAACATCAGTAGCTTAGGTGCTGCACACATCCCCCTTCTGACTCGTGCAAAAGGTGTTATAAAAATGCAGATGGTTTGCAGTATATGATGCCGAGTCACTCTACATCTGTCTATCCCCCAGGGGCTTTCCTGGGCATCTTCACACTCTTAAAAGATGAGCATAGTCTGGAGGATGAGACACTATGAAAGGTCAGTGCAACACCTTCCTTTCACAGGATTTCACCTTGCTCCTCAAAACATGGCTCTTGTCCTCTTGGACCCCCTTTTCCCTCTGCATCTGAGTTGGAGTCAATGGCCTGAATGGAGTCAACATGCATCAGGCAGTCAGACTGACACCCCTCATGCAGTACAGACTTCAGCACAACTATGATAGATGTTCCCCCTGTATCCCCCACTCTGTCCCCAGAAGCTGGTAGCCAGATTTTCCTAAGGACTCAAACAGGACTACAGACTCCCTAAGGACTGGGAGTCTCCTCCCAGTCAAGCCAGTACACAAGCAAACTTCAGGTCAAAGACACTTCGGGGCAACTCTGATTTTAAGCACACAGACAGGCAGCCTTTGGCCTTTCTTGTAGCCAAATACCCTGATGAAATTGGCAGACCAGCCACATCCCAGTGTCCAAGACCACATTGCTGTCACCCCAGTACATGAGGACCTCTCCTAAAGTAGAGGCAGCTCTTTCAAGGACCAAGACGGGCACTGGCCTGGAAAGTGCTCTCCACCACTCCTCCTTGCTCTGTGGTGACCCCATTGCTCAGACAGGCAGCTAATGGGCAAAGAGATGTGGTATTGCCCAGCATCACACTGGATGTACAACAGAGCTACAAGTTATACCCAGGCTTTCCATGTCCAGGCTACTGCTCTGTCTTCTGATAATTAACATCATCCTCTCGAGCAAGGAGTTAAAAATAGCCAAGAGCCCTGCAAAAGGGGATGACAGTCTAACGTGGACATCAGTGAAACAACGTCAGTGTCATGAACCCTACCATCACAACTCATGCTTGCCAGTCATCTCAGAAGAGGAAATAAAGGTCTGGAGATCAAAGGGCTGAGCTGGTTGCCTTCCCTTAGCAACGATGCATCAGGCTGGGCACACGTGCACGGCAGGGCAGCCCCATGGGGACGAGGCTCCCTTTGTCCTCCCCTGGTTGGAAGGGGCCCGTCCTTGGCAGCTGCAAGCAGATCCAGCCACTAGCAAAGCAGTGCCATGTCCTCTTGATCTTCCCTTGCTTGAAGGCTACAACTCCAGAACATCCCCACTTCCTTGAACTCTGGAAAGTCCAGTATTCTAGGGCAAAAGAAATGCAAGATCTCCGTGAAAGCAACCTTCTTGTGGTTACACCCAGCCCACCTTGAGCAGAGTCTGTAAATATACTTCTCCCATTTTGATCAGCTCTGCATGTGTTTTTGCCCTTACTGGCTTCAAATTTTACCTCAGCACTTTGTTTTACGTGGGTAGGAGGCCTAAGCACTTACTAAGACAAGGAGAGAGAGAGTCAAATACACTTTGAAAACACTTGGCTTCAGTATAATCTTATGTACACTGAGGGCCTGTGGCTTGTTCAGTGGAACAGGCAAAGATGACCCTTGCAAGTATCCCCATCACAGCAGGTCACACTGCGCTTCTCTCCCCAGCTTACTGGGATTTCAGACATCTAATGAGACACCAAAAGCCACCACCACTGTGCGGCATCGGCAGCGAGTAGACAAGAGCCAACGTGTCCCTGCTGCTCCCGGATCCTCTCTGTCTGAAGCTTAAAAGTGATAGTTGTTTAGAGATAAAATTATTCCGAGAACACCACAGCCACGCTCCGTACCAATGCTCTAGCTTCTTTTATCCCGTTAATAAGCTCCCAATCCAATACTCGACTTCCTTACAGTAATTCCATGTTACACAAACATACAGATCTAGAAAGATTTTCTAGGCTGTGCCAGCATGCAGAGGACAGTCCCACCTTGCTACGCGGCGCACAGAAGTTTTGGGTGGCTGCGTACTGCATTTAAGTGTTATTCCTGGCCATCCGTGTGGCAGCAAGGCCAAACGCACTTGCTGGCCGGGATCATGGGATCGGAGGAGCTTCCTTTTCCTCTTGGCAGCACCTTTGCGGCCCAGCTCGGCGCAGAGACGCTGCCCAGGGCACACGGCCACGGCTTGGCCGCCCGCAGGACTTGGCTGGGCCACAAAGGACCTTTGTGCAGAGCAGGACGCAGGCGCCCGGCACCACAGCCCGTCCGGCCCCTCGTCACGCAGGGCCATGTTACCAGGGCTCGCGTAGGAACTGCCCTCCCTCCCAGTGCAACCCAAAGAGGGAGGAAACAAAAAGAAAACAAAACACATCCAACAAAAATCCCACCACACACCAAGCCACAATGATTTAAAAAACATAAAAAATAACCACACAGACACACCACACAACAACACTCCCTTGCTCAGACATTCAGACATTCTCCTGTTTCCCGGGTTATTCCTGCCCCCAGGAGGCAGCATTTCCCTGGGCTGTCCATGCAATGATGGTCCCTGGACGGGAGCTGCCAGTACCGGTGGGCTCTGCTGCAAGGACACCAGCACCTGGGGCAGGAGACAGGGCGAATGCACGAACCTCAGCATGATGCGGCAGGACGCCGCAGGCTGGGATGCCTTCGGTGTGAACCGCATGGGTGGAAAAAAAATGATAACAAAAAAGCAGAAGTGACTGTTGGATCACTCGCAAACTATTTATACCCCAGTTTGAGAGAAAAGGTACTTGTTTGAAGTGAGAAGCAGAAGGGAATGAATAGCCCTTGCAAGCAAGGGAGGTTTCATGAAAGTAGATTACAGAAAGAATTAAGTGACACACTAGTAAAACACGCTCAGGCTCACACAGTCGGTCCCTCAGCAGGATTTCCCCGCTTCAAAGCGGGAGAACTTTTACCCCTTTCCTTTCTCATTTTGAGCATCCTGGGGCACAGAACAGAGCGGCTCCCAATTCCAGGGTTGGGCTCCGAGCCCTGGGATGCACTGGCGTATGGCAGGACTACCCCTCTCGGGCAGCATTTCACCCCACTGCCCTCTCAGTCCCCTGAGCCGACGGCAACAGAAGTCAGACTGGCAAAACCGCCCATTCAGTATATTCTTTTCCCCGGTGCGCCTGCAATCCGAGCACCTTAAAAAGGCAAAGTGCACTTGACAGTTACCTCCTCCTGCCTCCTCCCACCCATTTTAATTTAGGTTTACTCACTATTCCCTCTGCAAAAAAACAAACAAACAAACAAAAAAAACATCAAGAAAGAGTCATTACAGGCACTGGCTGCTTTGTCCCTGTGGAGCGAGTTCCCCTCGGGCTGCTTCACAGTGTGTCCAGATGAACAAATTGTAGCAATGTTTCTTGAGCAACACTTCAGAAATGCAGAAAAAGGGGAACTGCTTATTAGAACCACTTCGTGCTGAGGAATATTTGTTCAAAGCCCCTTTTTTTTTTTTTTTTTTTGTCCTCCTCCTTTCCTTTTTTTGAAGCTGGGTTTCTCCTTCTGGTCAGGAGGAGTGGGAGGGATCTCCTTTTCAAAAAGCAAAGGCTGGTTTATCCACATAAAGGAAAAAGTGTCCCTAGGGAAATGCATCTTGGTCGCCTCTTACAAGGTCAACTGATTATTTTGGATTGCCTTTTGGTATGTCAGAAATCTGTCACTAAGCAATTTCACTCCCTTAAAGAGGCAGCCAAAGGAACTGATTTTGAATAATTTCCTAGGCATAATCGACCCTCCCCCAAAAGCAGAGTCCCAAGAGCTCCCTGCTCTCCAAAGAGCTCTCGCCAGACTGAGCCAAACGCTACAATTAAAGAAACCCTCAGCAGGCAGCAGGACAAAACCTGGAATTAATTCAATCAACAGCTAATCTTGCCCCTATCTAGGTCAAGGGAGGGAAAGCAGGACCTGAGCTAAAGTTTGCAGCCTCCTACAAGCCTCATTCGGTCAGCTTTCCTCTTTGGTGACCCACGCTCCTCTCAACTTGCCTGCCCCTCTGCTCCGCATGTCCAAGCTCTCCTCCAGTTGCCGGATCAGGGAGCATCTGCTCCGGTATCTGCTCACTAAACTCTTCACAAACGGCCAAAGGGAGGAGAAAGCAAAGCACTGACCTCTTCCCGCCCGGCTCTGTGGGATGCTGTGCCGCTCGCTCGCCTGCGAGGCCTCAGGGTCCTCGAGGGAAGGCGCTACCCAGGCGCTAGGTCTCGTTGCTTCCAAATCCAAGCCCTGCCGCACGGGGCAGGTCTCCAGCCAGGCCAAGCATCGCCGACACTGCAGGAGGTGATCAGGGCGGCGGCAAAACCCTCGTGTCTGGAGGGTCCCCAGATGTGAGATCAGTCATGGAGCGACGGCACGGGCACCATCCTGCTGCGCCTGGCAATGCCAACAGCTGACTTCGGCAGAAGTTAAAGGGTGTCTCCCCTCCAACACAACATGTTAATAATCTGTAGCGTGGCCTGCCAGGACCACGCGTGGAAAATGCAGGGATGCGGCCTGAAAGAGGTCCGAGGCGCAGGGAGATGAACAGCCCCTTGGCCCTCCCTGGCTTCAGCTCTCACTCCTCCCCCTGCTCCAAAACAGGCTCCGATCAACCCGTCCAGAAAATCCAAACGTGACACTGATACACAGTGCTTGTCTGCCAAAAACCACGTGTGCTCCTCCCAAGGGAAGGGGAAGGGGGCAACTCCCAATTTACTACACTGATTCTTAGGGCCAGCTTGGGCTGATTTGGGTCGTCTCCCTGCTACGCTTGTGAGAATCTTCCTTTGCTTTTCTTTAAGGGAAACAGGCACCACCAAGCTAGCACAAACCCGGTTCACTGTGGCAGCTCTTTCCATGGCAACCCACTAGCACACCAGTGCATTTTTTTGTATGGACCTAACTGCAGAGAAAAGAAGAGGGGCAGGGAAAAGAGCGCGCTAAAACACTCCAGCTTCCAGCCAAGAGCGTTGCCACGTCAGGACACTTAAGACATCACAGAAAGGCAACACTTTTTGCAGCTGCTCAGTCGTTTGCAGGTTGTTTGCCCTTTTTTGGTGCACAGTCAATATGTACAATACAAGTTTTGCTCTTTCGGAGATGCCTTGCTCCTGCCAGCATCGGCAGGGCCAGCTCCCTGCTGCTGAGGGCTCCTCGCGAGCTCCCCCTCGGCCTCTGATACCCATCGCTGGCTGCAGCACCTGATGTGCTGCCAGCACCAACCTGCAGTCGCTTCAGTGTCAATTAAACATGGGCTACGCTTTCAAGCTTGCCTCTGCAACCACACATTTTTCTCTAGCATCCCCTCCGCCCTACCCTCTGATGAATACTTTAGAAATTCTGCATCCCCAGACATGTGTGGGAGCTAAGGCCTCCAGGCACATCTTGTCTTTGGCTATTCTTCAATCCAGCCATGCAGCCAAATCCTTTGTGCAACTCCTCAGGATCAAGAGCTGACACAGGGCAGCTCCCAGGAGTTTTTTTTCCTCCCTGACAGCAATCTCTCTCCTGCAAGGTCCTGCTTAAAGTGCTGCAATTATCCATCCTGCAGTAGTCCAGGTTATTTTTCCTGAGGCTTTATGTGAAAGTTTGATTTCACAACAGCTTCTGAGGTTTAGACAAAAATGTGTTCCACTAGCTGAATAAGTGAGAGTTTTTTCCTTCCCAACCCAATCACACCTCACCCTAAACCCAAATGAAACCCTTTCCAGGGGAAGGACAACCACCCAGCAGTAAAGGCTGGGGATGGCAGAGATCCAAGGTCCAACTCTCTACTCCTCAGGCTGGAGCAGAAACTCAAAGCCACATCTCTGAGGAACATTCAAACCATATTCCTTGAACCCATTCCGTGCTTTAGGCATCTTTCTTGTCAAAAGCTTCATCAAAGCACATTTTTGTAAAGAGTTTTCAGTAATTCAGCTTCCTTCTGATGGACAAACTATTGGTTAAAAACATTACCTGAAGCAACTCTAGTCTCAAGACTGTTCTGTGATGTTCAGTGAATTAGATCAAGATTTTGTTCCTCACCCGAAAGAGCAATCCCCTCCCCAAACAAACAAACTCCAATTCTCAAGTTACCCACTTCTTTTCTTCCAAAGATTCCTTTGTCTTCATGACTTGTCTTGTGGAATTGACCTGCTTCCCCTCTGACACCTTTTGCCTTCTCAGGGAGGCAAACAAGGAGCTTCTTAACATCCCTTCCTTCTCACATGGGCCAGACAGAGAATGAGTTGTGTCTCCATTTCCCTTTTGAAA
Source organism: Crypturellus tataupa (assembly GCA_034781795.1). Classification (NCBI taxonomy): domain Eukaryota; kingdom Metazoa; phylum Chordata; class Aves; order Tinamiformes; family Tinamidae; genus Crypturellus; species Crypturellus tataupa. Next base: position 759,096 of record JAWLRI010000738.1, read on the forward strand.
GATTCCTTTCCAAAGGAGAGTTATCCCTTGCAAGGTACTGCAATAGGAGGAAAAACTGCCAGGGAGTTTGAAAAGGCTGCAGAAACTCTAATGGAAAAGTCATCACTAAATCAAAGAGCCCTCTCTGAAAAAAGAATTAAAATAAAGTGGATATGATGAAACCCAACACAATTGCACACAACACTGCTGAGAAACCGGATCAAGCCGAAGTCGGCTCCCAGACCTCTCCTCCCAAAACGCTGGTGGCTTGCACAGGTTAGCTACATCCAGACCGTCCTCGGCTGCAAGGGGAGGGACAGGCGAGACAGATTGCCCCAAGCTGATTCTTCTCCCAAATGGGACCACATTGTCTTAGTTAGTCCCTTTTGCCACCTGCCAATGCTCTGAAGCAGCATCTCCCACTGTTTTGTAATGATGGAAGGTGACACTAGAAAAGCTTCAGGGACTATGTCCATGGGACATCTTTAGCTGTTCTTTCACTAGGAGTGAGAAAAGAACCATTAGTATTAGGCCTACCAGGACAAGTAGCAAAGGGCTTTCCACCTTCCCCCACCATTTGTTTTTAATTCCAGATTTTATTCTCGCAAAATTGAATTTAAACAAGACCAGAACCCATTTTACTCCTTTTCTAAGTCAGCCTAGCTCTGCTGAGGTCATAGCTTTAGACCAAACTATAACAGCAGGGGACCTGGCCCAGGATATTTAGTGCATCCCAGTTCATCCTTTGAAAAGGATGGAGGAGCAGCTATCTTGACACTTAAAGTTTGCTCATTCAAAGGTGAAAGTTTCATGGGACAGCAGGAACCGAGAAATTCCCCTTTCCAGACTGCCCAAGGATCTCTCTAGCGCTTCAAAAGCCAAACAATAGGACAGCTCATGCCATACGCTTGGTATGCGACAAATCCGAGCGTTGTGAAAGAGGTCCTTCCCCATCCCCTTATCAGCACAGGGCTGCAGGAATGCGGCCAACCTCGTGGGGCCCGTCCTGGACACGCAGAACAGGGAGCTACAGCACAGACCAGGGCACAAGACTTGGAGAACCACAAGTTTAACTCACCAAAAAGAGCCTTGGATGGGATCTAAGCCTTGCATTTTAGAGGAACCAAAGCACTGAAGTCTGATCACGGCAAACACATATTGAGGGAGAAAGGAGGAAATAAAAGCAAAATGAGATTTCTACCAGATCCAGAGTAGAAAAAACAAGAGGGTGTTAGCTTAAAAGCCGCTTTTCTCCTTGGATATCATCAGTTCAACACACACACACAATTTATATTGAGCTGTGAAATAACAGCACAAGCCACGGACGTTCTTTTTGGTGCAGCTAATGCCAGGGAAGGAACACCTTTGATCCCAGCCCTCCTTTTGCTCCTATTCCTGAGCAAGTTGCAGGAAGAAGAAGAAAAAAAAAAACAGTCTCTCTGAAGATGCACAGGAGTAGGTCAATCTTTCCCAGCAGGTAGGAGAATAAATCAGTTGCTTAAAAATAAAAAAATAACTCCCCTGAGGCTTGCTAGGAAGAAATAAAATTGGGGGGAAAAAGGTACAGATGAAAAGCACCTATAGTCTCTTTAATGCAGCACTGAAGTTCTTATGAAGAGAGTGTACAAAAGTGATAAAAAAAAAGGAAGAAAGGGAAAAGAAAAAGGCATCCCATTGACACCGGCTACAGAGGGATTTTTTTTTTTTTTTAAATGGGCATTAGGTCAGCAGGGCATTTTCTGTCTCCCTGCTTACACCAAAGCTTTGATTATGTTACACGTGTGATTTTAATACCGCATTTTTCCTGGTGGGGCCACCAGTTTGTTTTTTAGGTTTGTTTCACCACATGCACTATAGCACAGAGTTCCTCAGCTGGGGAGAGTGGAAAAGCCAGGGTGAGGGGAAAAGGAGCAATCTGTAGGTAGATGAGGCTGGTGGTGGACATTAGGCTGCCCTTCATCTGGCTGCCAGGCTGCTGGCAGGTGAAGGTGAGAAAAACAAGGAGGCAGGAGCAAGGGGTCACAAAGGCTGGTAGAAAAGGGAAAAGGAGAATAAATAAGAAGCCCCAGGTACTTGTCATCTGTCCTCCCAAATTCAATGCCACCAGCATCCTCTTGTCTGCTCCCAAAGCTCAGGCAAGGAAAAAAAAAAAAACCTCATTCTGCTTTACTTTCCAATTCTGACACAGTGCCTCTCCAATTAAGTCCAATCAGGACTGGATAAACAGGATGAATCCCCTAAGAATTCTAAGTAAATTAGCTACTTTACTCAAGGGCAGCTGAAGTTAAAAAAGATTTGCTAGTAGTCAAATATTTAAAAGATTGACTGTAGATTTGGGAGCCAACCTGCAGAAAACCCTACCCTGCCACCTCAGCAATTGCATAATTAAGGCAGTTTTATGCTAGGTTAAAATAATTACATACCTCGAAAGAAAATAATAGTGCAAAATCCCTGGAAGATGCTACATTACTTGTGCCAACACTGGCTCACTACACCTTTAGCACCATGCAATGCACTTCAGGTGAGCATGCAACCAAAACAGACCCAGGGAATTATTTTTCTTTGGTGGAACTCAAAGCAATCCCCGTTTCAGGAGAACAGTTAATAGCCATTAAGTATGACCCCAATAAAGTCCATAACTACCTCGGGAACTTTCACTATTCACAATACAGACATAGTGACAACACAAATGGATGGCACACAGATGTATTTTACTCTTGAGCAGGTGAAAATGAGGTATGAAAGAGGTACTTGAGACCTGAGAAGTCTCACACTTATGACTTGCTGAGTGGGTGACCAAGGGGTTAACACTTCGTCATGGTGGTACTTCACAAGTGACAAGATAGAAGTGAGGATACTTTTTCAATTTTCCTTTTACATTCCCTGTAGATTTTATTCCAGGAAATCACTGTTACGTGAATACTATTACTAAATGACATTTTGGTCCCATTATCTCAGACTCTTTTTGGCATGTATGTCAAATGATTCACCGTATGTTTAATGACATGCAACACATTAGTTCAAATACTCTCTAGTAATGCAACACGCCAGGAAAACCTTTTTTTTTTCTTATGCTGCAAGTTACAACTCAACTCAGAAATGCCTCACTTAGTCACACAGCCCTCATCCAATTTTAAGATCTCCCATGTAGATTTGTCCTAACAACAACAAAAAAAAAAAACCTTGAGGCAGATAAGACTTCTTTGCATGCATTTGAGAAAGGCAGACCAACCACTCCCCTAGATACTGTATGAGACCTTGTTCACCTCGAGCCAACCCCTGCTGTGCTGATGCAGTTTGATACCAGTCCTCTGTGCAAGGGGGTCTCGGACAAGGGGCAGCAGAGAAATAGCAGATATGCCCAGTAATCAAACGGCAGAGGAATGCAGAGGCCACCACTGTGTGTCCATGTAGCCATGCATCATCAATTACCCATTTGGAGGTAGGGGGGAACAAAATAGAAGGAAAAAAAAAAATGGAAAAGTTCACTCAGAAAAATGCAACATCACCCTTTGTAGAACTTCCAGTTGCCTGGATTAAAAACTGGCTTTCCTATGCCAGCCACTGCTGCTTTCAATTTCAAGTTGTGAAATGAGTTCCGTATGCAAGTCTCCCAAACAAATTAATAGGGCTCCAGGAATTCAGTGTTCTGGAAAAATAAGTCTTAAGCATTTCATACAGGTGTATGACACAGCCCTGGAATTACACGCTGGCAAATGCACCAGCTACGATGTTATCTGGGTCTGCGGCATCCATGCCAAAGCTCCCACAAGTGAGAAGAGCAAGGGAAAGGGCCCGCACACACACCAAGATCTTTATGTAACACCCCGACTTGCCTTGCTGCGGCGAGCAGGACAACCGGAGCTATCACCAAGCGTGAGCACATGGGAGCCATCAGCTCACATGAGGAGCCTTCCCGCGAGCAGGCACCGAGCCAGGCACGGCCGCAGAAAGACAATGCGAGGGGTAGAACTGAGCTATTTTGAAATCAGCATTTGTTGTGAAATTTTTAGGTTGGAAAGCTTCACAGAAGCAGCGCGCTTTAAGGGAGGATTTCAATAGCCAGAAGATGGCTGATACTGCATCCCCTAATGCTCGAGACATGAAGTCTCGAACAAGAGCCAGGACAGACTCTCTTGCACTGATGTCCCAGCATCGTGTGGCTGTGCCAAGCCTAAGAGAAGCTCTTGCCTTTGAGCCTCCTGGGAGAAGTAACATTTTAAATACATGTGTATTGCTGTCCAGATACTTGATGGACACACTGTATTAGCTGAGAGATAAGAGACATTAAAAAATCATGAGCCAGAAACAAGCAGAGAGGGATTCTGCTTTGCAGCATAATTTCCCAAGTCTATTAGGGTTTTTTATTATCCATGAAGACTTGCAATTAAAAATGCCAGACCGAGGAAGCGATGAAGTCACAAACTGCAGGACAAAAGGGCAGTTTGAGGGGATCACGAGCGCAGCCGCGCATCGTGCCGTGGCCGCAGCGAAGCAGAAGGAAATCTGCAAACTAGGCCACGGCCCGCGCTGTGACCCGAGGAGCGGCTGATCGATGCTGACAGAGGCCGCGGGTGGGAAGGGGCAGCGCCGCGAGCGCGGCCCGTCGCCCTCCCGGCCCTGTGGCGCCTGGCTGCTCGGGAGAAGCCGACATCCCTGCGGGAACGCTGAGCCGCCCGTCTCCAGCATCCCTCAGATCTCCGAGGGCAGGGTACGGCGTTACAGACTCTAGCAGCTTTAAACTACTTTACAGGGCTTAACCCTGGTTTCTCTGCCCCACCAGTGTGGACTAATATAAGCAATCAGCTAGCCCAGAGGGCACAACTGCAAGGGACACAGCAGGAAGAGGGGCTCGGAGATCCTCACAACACAGACAGGGGAGCAAGTTGTCTTCTTATGAGGACGAGTGCTCTTATTTCCACAGTAACAGGGCAAAACACAACTTATCACGACAGCCGGCAGCAGCACATGGTACGCAGCTGCAAAAGGCTGAAGTTCCCATCCTTTTGATAATACCCACCAAGAAAAAAGTGTTAAATTAAAATAACCCTTAATAATGATGCATTCCCTTCCCCCTACTTCAGGGGCATATAGCAGTCACCTCACCTCCTCAGAAATGCTTTCTTTTCCCTTTTAGCGCCTTGCAAATATTTTTAAAGGGGTTGATCCTGGCTCATTCAAGCCCTCTGAAATTTGGTCCCAGCTTCCACATAAGATTAAAGAAGAAAGCGGATGCTCTTCTGTACACTCCTCTAGTGTCACAGCAATGGCCTGTTTGTGTTCACTCAGCAGGTTCTTTGAGATATGAGAAAGCCCTCAGAAAAAAAGGTTGCACCAGGAATAGAAATCCACTGAATTGCTTTAAGAGAGAAGGAAGGAAAACCTATCCCTTTGTGGTAAGAAATTGCTATTCCTCCTCATACACGGGTGTGGTTTGGACAGCACAGTAAACACAACAGAATTCCCTACCCTGCTGGAGCTTCAGGCACCTTCTGCAGCAGACCACGAAGACCAGCTGCGCTCGCCTATCCTAACACGCTCAGCACAGCGCCCAAAACGCAGCCGCTCTGAGCACCGCAGGGCCTGGTGCGCCCCGAGCTGGGCTTCAGCGAGCAGGCTCACAGCAAGGTGGGCACACGCAAGCTGCCCTCTGCAAAGGGCAGGCAGGAGATGGGCCAGATCTGCTTACACCTGGGGATAGAGCCACCAGGAAAAACCCTCACAACCTCCGCTTTGCAACTTACCTGCCGCTTTCTGTCGGCTGCCTCCACGCAGCGCGTTGCATCGCAGGAGCCCCGTGCTGACAAGGAGGTTGACTGAGCAGCAGAGGCCCAACTAGGGACCTGGCCTGGAAACACTTTCTAACCTGTTTACGTCTATGGCAATGCTTTTATTCGCCTCGCACATCACGTTTCAGCTCAACACAGCTTCTTCAGTGAAGCTCAAGCCTACCTGAACAAAAAACACAGGTTCATGTCTCTACTTTTTTCCTAAAGAAATTCTAATTTCTTCCTAGTAATTTTGCTTTTCACTAGTCTCCTTTTTAGCTTATTCACCTCCCCCATCACATCATAATAAGTTTAAAAATCACTACTAAGGATCACTACCCACACTAGTCACCGTCATCAACCCTTGCTAGAAACCTCGTGCCACCCTAAGCCATCCTAACAAACAAAAATACAGGCTACAACTATTACGGACACTTTAGAAGACCATCTAGAATACCTCCCACTTGCAGTATTACAGTAGCAATGACCTTACCTTACCACCATCATCATGGTTGCAGTATTACGTCTTTAGCATAAACAGGGAGGAGAGCCCTGTTTCCCCTCCTGGCTGGCTTGAAGAGTTTTGGCAAGTCTTTTGTACCTTAGTTAACATGTCTAGAGAGTGGGCTTGCACATCTCTCTAGAGTATTTAAGCCTTAACACCCATACGTGAACAGTGTGAGACAGAATAATTGCGCTTCTTTGGAAGGGGAACCCAAAAATACCTATGACCATAGCAGCAGAAAGAGCGAGAACGCCCTCCAGCCTAGGACACTGTTGCAGACCACATGTAAAATGGGCAGAAAGCCTGCAGATTTTCACGTAGAGGGGCACTTCTCTTACCTAATTTTTGCCATCCAACATAGTCTTAGTGGGCAACTGCCCACAAATGAGGCCATATCTGCTGCCCGTCTTGAACATCCATCTTCGGGCAGGATGAAAGATCTCTGGAAATGGGATGGCCTCACTTAGAGGTGGCAGAGACAGCTACCGCTCAACTTCCCACAGATAGTTAGCTGAGGGAGAAGCTTTGTCTGCCTCTGGGCCTTCCTCCTCTTGTGCAAGGGCTGGGATAACAGCACCACCCCAGCCTTTGAGCACAGGGACCCAAAAACAAGAACCTGGCAAGATATCACAGTGGTAGCTGATAGCACTACCTAGAATCAAACTCTTCCAGACAAGTCAAAACACTAAGTGGCCTTCCCCTCCCTTCATGAAATGAGGCTGTTGTTTCTAAGTAATGCATCTAAGGGATGTTATTCAGAGAGATTCAAAGTGTGCAATATTATGTTAATCATGGAAAATCAAGGCTGGGAGGGAATCTCTTGAGATCAACACATTTATTTCATTATTGTATCACAAATGACATTAAGTATCCACCAAGTCCCTTAAGGTAGGACTCTTGCATAAAAGCATCCACATTTACCAAGCACAATAGAACCTGTAAGTGTTCTATAAATAAAAGGTATTTACAGGGAAAGCTGTTTAAATATTTATTTTTCTCTTGAGACCGAATTCTCTGTTCATTTGTCTCCACTGAAGACTCTCTCAGTATTAAGGAGCAAAGGAGCTCACCTAAAAAAAGACTAGGACTCATTCCAGGGCCCAGTCTGGACCCAGCACCAGCTTCCTCTACAAGCTGCCGAGGGGAAAAGCATCCAATCTGACACCGAGGGAGAACGAAATGCACAAACCGAGAATGATCTCATCAGGCGGGCAAAGGTAGAGTAAGAAACTCCAATGACAAAGAAGAGTTTATTAAACTCTATCACACCACTCTGTCCTTATATAGCAAGTTTGGGATTATACATTAAAGAAGTGACAACCTTCAATTGCTGAGTGTAAATGCAGATTTGCATTACATTTGCTTTGTGTCTTGGGAACAGGCAGATATTTCTTACAACTAATGAATTACAGGAATATATTTATTTATTTAAAAAGGAAGCTAACAGTTCCAGGCAGGGAGGCTGGAAAAAAAAGAACAAAAGCAACCAAAAAGCATGGCTCTGAAATACACTTCATTGCTGACCCTTTGTAGTAGCAATTGTAATAGCTCTTACTCCAGCATGCCAAAAGCAGAATTTTAATTAAATATTAAAAAGCTATTTGTTAAAATAATGTTACCATAGCAACTAGAGAAAGCTAAAATACCCCAGTGCTTCTGACTCACAGCATATTAATCAACCACCAGCTATTATATAATGAGCACCCCCTGCACGGCCTGTTGTGGCGGCCACGCAGCGCTGGACTCTGCCCTCCTGCTGCAGCAGGCACCTCTTGCCCACCCCGCTCTGGGGATAAGCCCAGGAACTGTGTGCCCAAACACTTCTGGGTAGTCGTAGCAGAGCGCTCCAGGTCTGCAGGAGACCAGCTTGAGCAGGGGGCTTGGACCAGAGCTCCCTTCCCACCTCAGCCCTCCCGAGGAAGGTGCTGGTGAGGGCAGCTCAAACGCTGGCTCCGCTTGTGCCAGCAGCATGCCGAGGGTCACACAGATTGTTCCCAAGAGGTCCCGGTCACCCACTTTCTTGCCACACACACACACACACAACTGGCACTGGATTTCTGTAAAATCCTTTATTGTAGATTCTTTTCCTGCAGCAGGTGCCTTCCTATTAGCAGGCCACCTGTGCAAAAGTTCAGGAGATGCGACTAAGCCTCGTAAGTGTAAAATAGCTCTGCGGCTTGCCCAGAAGAGATTGTTTTATGGGGAGGTTTTAGGAACCCACCTCATCTTCCAGCTGAAAAGCCCTTCCACTTGCCCAGCTCACGCAGCCCCCGTACACCACAGGATGGCGGTTTTGGCCGTCACGGAGCCCATTGAGTTGGTTCTGGCTCCTTCTGCCACTGAGAAAAGGAGCTCGGCCCTCCTGGGCCCCCAGGAAGCGCGAGTGCCCAAAGTAACACTAACTTGGGAAATGGGGACGAGAGCAAGAAGCGAAGCCTCACTGTTCAACGTGAGGCAGGGACGTCCTTCCTCCCCGCTCAGTTCCGTTCTGCTCATTGTTCTGCCCAGCACTTCCCAAAGGAAAATAAGTCCCTCGCCATGTATTATTAATCAAGAGGAATGCGATGAATATTACAGTATTTGTATGCCAGCTTTGGTTGCCTGCTGCTTTGTTTGGGTGTCACAGGCTGTGACTATGACAACCACGAGCGGTTATTGGACTGATGTCATTTGTGACATCATGCGCAATGGAAAAGGGAAGAAGAGACAGTTCCAAAAAGGACCAAAAAAAAAAAAAAAAATCCCTACGGATCAAAACTAGTTTTCCATTCATCAAGCTCTGCCCTCTCCCATCTACCAAGCAAGATCCCGAGAGACCACGGCGGTGGGTGCTGCTGGATAATTGGACAGGATCAGCCCCAGAGTTGTCCAAGTCAGGCTGGCGCTGAGCTTTCTGGAAAACTCGGGTTTTTTTTCCCCCCCCTCCTCTCCAACTTGCATGGTCCTGAGTGCTTCCCCTGACTATATTTGTCATACTCTCCAACAAATTTCTCCTCCCCATCCATGTTCTTCAGGTACAGTAGTACTCCCCTTTTTCAAGATTAGATACAGCCTGCCCAAGACAACACGGCAACCAAGTCCAGGAGAAACGTGCCACAGATTGGCAAGGAGCACACTGTGGAGAGGTGGCTTTTCTGGTGAAGGGCACAAGTGACCTCCAGATGGGCTGCAGCTAGAGCTGAATCCGTCACCCCCGCACGAGGAGGTGGCAGCACTGGCGCCTCGTTTTGCACAGTCACCATGGTGCGCAGTGCCAGCGCTCCGAGGACACAGCGCTGCCGGAGACACTCCGTGCTTCGCCTTTGCTTTGTCACAAGCAGTTTGTCAACGCAACGCTTGGGCTTCAAATACAAGACCAAAAAAAAAAAAGTCTCCAATCCCCAAAGCCACCCAAATGAGCATCTCCTTTGCAGTCACACATTCAAGACAGCACATGGTGTGACACCCACACAAGCTTCCCAGCCAGGTATCAGGGGTGATTTGGTTCAAACCTGCATCATGAGAATGCAGGTCAGCCACAATAAAAATAAAACCCAGCTGTTTACAGAAAACAGTTGGCAAATTTTCTACATTACTCATGAGAAACACTGACTACACGCAGTATGAAACATGCCCATTTCTGCTGACCTCCCCTGCTTCAGCAGCCTAGTGCCACAGTGTGGCCCCAGGACCCCTCGCTGCTGGCAGCCCCGATGTGTAACCAACCACCCCTAGGGGTTAGGGTTTAGGGTTAGGGAAGAGGGCAGAACAGCAAAGGAAGTCTCCTTTCTTCATCAAGTCTCTCCAACTTGAATTACACGTCCCTGAATGCCTGGTCCCAAAACATTCCAAAGGACCACACTAAAGAGTAATGCAGACAGATACAGAGGAACCAAACTTCCCCAGCTTCAGTTTCTCCCCTACTTTTGGGCAGCCCAGCTTTACAGTCAGTATCACCCTGCTGCAACAGCAGACACTTCACATTCCCTGGCTCTTCATTCAAGTTTCTGTCAAACACAGTTCCACATGCCACAGAGCTAGGAGACAGGTAAATGGAAATTTGCAGTTTCCTTCTATCGCTGAGCAATGACTATACCACACTGCAATCATTCCAGAGCCACTTGAGAACATTCACAAGTTACTGGGGCAGTTTCCAAGGAGCACTACTCTATCTTTCACCCTCGTAACATGGCTATGAAATAGCAGGGACAGACTGCTTGCCTCAGGCAGCATCACAGCTTTGCCCGGACAGCTTCTACCTGCCAGGCTGCCTCTGGAGAGCACAGCACCCAACTGAGTCTCTTGTTTATTCTGCTTAGGGCAGCGAAGAGCACACGGGTTCATTAGGACACTGGGATTCATAGGACAGCAGATTAGGAAATGCAAATCAGAACTGTGCCAAGCTTCATCACTGCCTCCTTAATTTTATATATATATATATATATATATAAAAATATGTAAAGCAAACTTCAGCTTTGCTTGAAAGACAAGTGGGCAGCATTTCTAACATATGGATATACTCAGATTTAGTACGTAAGCATGGCATCTTTCTAACAGATACACCTGAGACAGTTGTGGGTACATCTACTGAATTTGTTCACTTAGCCAATTTCTCCTCTTTCCATCATGGCTGTAGCAAGAAACTACAGCCAGTTCTGCACAAGCCATCAAGAGCAACTGAGGTAAGTGAAAACCCACAGCTTGATTAGCAAGCCTCACGTGGCAGTTTAAACACAACGAGTTGGGAGAAAACAGTTTTGGTTCAAAAAATAAAAAAGCATGAGCTATGAAACAAATACAGAGGATGATGAATTATGATAACTTCACATGCCTTTTCTGTCTGCTGCTGGACTCATTTCTAGCATCCTCCACAAAAGGCTCAAAATAAGATTCCTTATCCCATTTTTTTTCTTACCTATTTCTGAGTGTCTGATAGGTATTTGTTTTTCAGTTTTAAACACTTTCAAGAATATTGCTAGACTCAGTTTCTTTGTTTCTTTCCTGTTAACAAAACACAGATTTTTTTTAAGTCAGATTTCAGTTTGGGGTTTTATTCTGCTCTGTCCCAAATAGACTTGTGTTGGTGTAATAGAAAACAGGCTGTATGCCACCAAAATAAAAAAGCGAAACAAAGTTCTACTGATTTCCAAGTAACCATAGACTTCCATCACCACAGAGCACGGGTAAAAACAGGATAGGAATTTAACTGATTTTAAAACTCAAAAAAAAAGTCTATTTAACTATTCTACTGAAAGGAAAAGAGAAAAAACAAACATACAAACAATACACATACACTTCCTTTACCTGTCATGTAAGACACAACATTGTCATTAAGCCCCAAGTCTGATGCTCTGAACCAGCACATTCCTGCTTGTTTCCTACTGCTTCCTCACACCTGAAGTCAGCACAAAGACTTACAGAAAAACAAACCCAGATCAGCAGAACCCAAACATCCACTAGGATCTTTAGCCCTCTTCTTCCACAGTTCAGCACCTACCTCCAACTCCAGGAGCAAACCCGCCTAGGTCTATGGCCAGGAGTCTCTGATCAACCTTCCTTAAGAGCCGGAGTTGGTCCTAGTGCAGCCCAGGCTCTTCCACCTGGCCATCCTGCAAACCATCTGCAGCTGGTGGAGCAACCACAGCCCTGCTTCCTTCAGCAACACTGGGGAGAAGCCCACGGTGCCCCTGCTCTTTAAACATACGAGACAATCCCTGGCAAGCAAAAGCCAGGCAATGCCTGGGAAGGACCCAGGCATTCAGGTGTCTCACCTAGTGCAAAAGCTCCTCTGAAGTTCCTCCGTCTCCCCAGGCAGGAGCACCAATACTGCTTCCTACCAGCACTGCTACTTGGCTATTTTTCTGTTTTGATAACAGCCTGGGCTGCTTTACAGGTACAACAAAAACCCTTGTGCCAAGTTATGTTCTTTCCCTTTTCATAGTATGCAAGCTTTCTTCTAAAGAACATTCCCCTGTCTGAGAGGCAAAAATCTTGTTGGAATCATAAATGACTGGTAGGGCTTGAAAACAGCCAAAAAGCTTCAGATGGGGCTAATGGTCCATTCTGTGGACCATGTTCTCAGCTAAATACATTCATGTGGTTCCTATCTGCAGTGAGGTAATTATCCAGCCTATGTGGTAATACAGTGCTGACTTTTTTTGTGGGTTGCAAACCAATGCCAAAGACACGCAGCTGGTTCCAAAATACTAGATTTGCTTGCTGCAAACACTTCTTAAAGTGTCCTTAAAGGAAAGAAAACAAACAAACAAACAAACAAAAACAATAAAACACAACACCAAAACAAACAAACAAACAACCCCCAAACACCTTTTTTTGCACAACCCCGGTTTTCTCACTTAAAAGCAAATTAGGAAAAAAAACTACTCACAGTAATGTATTTCTTACATCCTGGGAATCTCAGTGTTTATACTTTCAAGGCGAGCAGAAATTCAGATATCTACAAAAGAGGAGAGAAATCTATGTAAGTCAGGAAAAAATGGTTGAAGAGAAAATAATGTGCATCCATTCCCCTCTGACTGGCAATTTAGTGTTTTAAGGAGCACACGGGAATGCTGACGGACAGGAATTCCCACACTCCCATTTTCACTGACCACCATGAGGGCGGGAGTGGAGCTTCCAAAGCTCAGAGCCCCAGTCCTGCTGCAGTAACACACACAGCTTGGGGCTGTGCAGGGAAAAAAACACGCGTGCCTTTAGGTCAGAGGAGAAAACTCATCCACTGATGCCCTAAGATACTGCCAACGCAACCCAGATACAAGGAGAGAATAAGGTTTGGCATCAGCAGCTCTAGTAGCAGAATTTGATATAAAAACCCTTCCACTTTGGCAGCAACTACGTGCACATGAGAATGTGCTTGCCCAAGGGTCAGCAAGGAATAGATGAGGCCTGAGAGAAAAGAAATGTCCACAGGACTGCTCCAAGGAAGAGAAACAGACCCAGCAGAGCCTCCTGCTTGCCCCTTAAGAAAGGAGGCAGGCGCTTATTGATCACTTCAGCGCAGCCTGCATTCTTCACTCAAACCAAAGAATTTGAGGTTGAAACTTCACACCTGCCTTGTTATCCGTCTACAGAAGGGTTTGTTGGGAAAGAAATCAGAGCCTTCTGCTCTTCTGCTCCTTTTCAAAAGGTTAGGAAGGTATTTGTTGGCTCTTTTCTAAAGGAAGATACAAATTGCTTTCCTGAAAGAACATTGTAGCTATACAAGTAACTGGGAGGCCAGGAGCTGTTATACAACCAAAATCACTTTTAAAGGCTTAGAATAGAAAATGCTGCATGTTTATTCATAGATAAAGAGGAAAACGTTTCTCATTTTACTCCATCTCAAAAGTAAGGCAAAATGCTAGTTTCCCTGAATTACAGGAGAGAGCAAACACAACAAGCTGTGGATTTTGTGCTATTTGCATCTCTGCCACTTTTTGGGTCTCAACAGGTGACTTCTGACTGCCACCTCTGTCTTTGTGGGGCAGAATCCCCCAATCTGCTATACCAGGTTATGTGCTGAAGTAGAGCAGTTCTGCACTTCAGGTGCCTCATCCAGTGCCTTCTGCTGAGTTCCCTATCTGAAACGCTATCGTTTCAGCGCTGTGACCAATTCATAAAGACGGCCAGTCCTGCCAGCAGGATCAAACCTGTCCCTGTGAATAAAACACATCGAAGAACAGCAGAATCACCCCAAGTGCTAAACAGTCCTGTCTTCCTCTTGGGCCCCTACCTCTTGGAAACTGGGTCTCCATCTCTTCCTGTGTGCGCTCAAGCCTCATCAGGGCTTGTCTTTGCAACCTGGCAATCTTGTTCTTGGCTATCTGGATCCCCGTGGTCCTGCTGCCCCTTCCCACCTCAGCCAGCTCAGCATAGCCTCAGTGCTGAAAGTTGGAACTACAGAGCTCTTGCCTCTTCACCAATTAACTCTGTGTTCTCATATCCCACCCCTCTTTACTACCCTTGGCCCCAAACCTTGCAGAATATCCACTTATTGCCAGAAGTGGTTCCAATCTACCACACCTCTGCTATGAGGCCATTCTCCTGTGAAATGCTTTCTTTTGGGAACTTGGCCTCAAGAAAAGACCTTGCCACCCAGCTCTTTCTAAAGATGGTTAATTAAAAAAATACATGTATATGGAATCGCTGCTATTTAGGATGGTATAATGAGCCTCACAATCTTTGGTGCTTTTCCTGAAGGCCAAGATGAAGGCAGCAGTTTCTGGTATGATCTCAGGAAAGAAAAGCGGGAAGAAATCCCCAGGGTTATTAAATCCAGTCCCTGGCTGTTGCGCTCTCATCACACAGTTCTTCAGAACTTCAGAATTTATGTAAAAAGTTTATAGGCCTTGTGTCTGGGAGAATATGATTTGAGTATCACGTAACAGCTCAGAAACAAGTTTCTCATATTTATACCTTAGGGATCTCTTAAGCAGTCCCATGGTTTTTGGAGATCTGCTGCTGCTTTTGAAAAATCTTGAGTTGGGCAATATTGAAATAAAGTTAGAAGATAAGTAATCACAAACACATTTTACCCAGAAATGTCAACGTTTTTGCAATAGGTCAGTAATTGGCTATGAAAAGAAAACAGTTCTTGCCCATGTTTGCTCATCTTGAGTTTGCCTACCTGGGCAGCTGTGTCCCTGACGGCTCTTCTTGAACAGGCTCCCAGGTGAGCACCCTGCCTCTAAATCATCTTAAATCAGGGGAAGCTGCACACTTTGCCATGGAAACATCACTTTCCTCAGGTGTGTCCCAACTGCTGGATTAACTCGGAGTATGAGCTCTCCGCTCCGGAGCGGAGCAGTCGTAGGGACATCCTAGGGAACGCGCGTCCGAAACGGGTCGCGGTGAGTCACTTGTCGGCGCTCACCACCTCGCTCACGGGTACTGCCTCTGCCTGTGCGTGTGCAGACGGGCACGTAATCCCAGGCCACAGCCTACGGGAATTATCCAAATTAACGGAGCTCTCCTTCCATTCCTGCAGGCTGAGCAAGTATGCTCAGGCATGATGGCCGCAGCGACTCAACCATGAGCCCAAATCCTGCCTTGTCATCCAGATGCACATAAACTGCAGCTCATGACACAGTGAAAAATAAAAGCAAGAGAGTCAATCACAAAGGTTGTAGGAAGCATTTTGCTTGCGAACGGCAAGCACCCTGCGTGGTTTCGGCAATCCCCGTGCCACAGCACCGGACTGCTGAAAATGGGATTATTCTTCACCGTTCATAACGCCAGTTCCCAAACAATACGACTGTTAAGAGCTCTTTGGTGAGACAAAGCACAAATCTGGGGCTGCTGTTAGGGCGGCAAAGAGAAATAACTGTGCTTTTTAGCAGCTTGACAGTGACGTCCCTTTGAGACACCCTCAACCAAGGCAAACTATCAATTTTGCAAAAGAGCGTTTTGCAAAGAGAAACGGAGCCAGGAGTCCTGAAAGCGTCGCTTTTCCCAACTGTGCTTGAGTGAAAGGAAAAACTACCCCACACCGCTCCCGACCTCCCGGACGGTGCCAGCCGCTCGCAGGACGCCGTCGCCCTCCGCCTGCCCCACGGCTCCCGGCTCCCACCTGATAAACACAAGACACAGGGGCTGCCACGTTGGCTGCCTGCGCTGCCGCCGTCCCCGCGCTGCCGCCGTCCCCTCGGTGTTTGTGACTTGGTGTTAATGTTCCAGCCTCGCTCATGTCTGGATTTCTCTAGAAATTGTCATGCTATAAATTACAACCTTCTTCATGTGAAGTGGTATTTAGTGTTATTTCTTAATGCTAAAATAGGAATGTTTTCTATAAAATTAATCTTT
>JAWLRI010000738.1:775227-797583 GCA_034781795.1 Crypturellus tataupa
ACCTTCTTCATGTGAAGTGGTATTTAGTGTTATTTCTTAATGCTAAAATAGGAATGTTTTCTATAAAATTAATCTTTTTCATCTGGGTAGGAAATGTGTGGTTTAAGGCCTGGAGCTCACACACTGTTATTGGGGTATGATGAGCAGAAATGAGCTTTTCTGAAAGTCATCTGTATCGACATGCTGCAAATTCCAATTACCCCGGCAGATCCTGAGTTCCCCAGCAGATCCTGAGCGTTATCAGGTGGTCCTTCCTCCCCGAAGATCCTCTTTGAACCCTCAGTGAAGCCTGGCAACCTTTGGCGTAACACAGTACCATGCTCAGCAGAAGCCTTCATTAATTTCCAGACCGTTTCAGCAAGCTAGCTCATTTGCTTGAAAATGTGGCCAGAAAGTTGTTTAAAGACCCAGAAATGCCTCGAGGTCCCTCTGCGCGCGGTGTGCAGCACGCGTGCAGCCGGCCACGCTCCCCGAGAGGCCGGGACCTGCTCCTCCTCACCCCTCCGTCCCCAGCGCCGCCGTCCGCGCCCCGTTTGGCATCGAGCTGGCTCTCTGCCGCGCTCAAACGCAGTGGATGTGGATGGGGCTGTTCCCAGGCAGCAGCAGCCGCACCAGGAGCCCCAGTGTTGCCCCAAAAAAGCAGCTTCCCAAACCCCCACCGGCCCCGGAACGCAGAGGTATCAGCGTGGGGCTCCTGCACAGACCAGGAGGACATGGGACACTCTTTTCAGAGGGGATGACACCTTTTCACTGATATAGCTGCACTTGGACGGAACAGAGTGTGTGCAAAGGCGTGCCCCCTCTGCCAAAACGTCCTGAGATTTCAGAAAATACCTTCCCTTCAGAAGGGAATTCAGAATACCTTCAGAATACCTTCAGAAAACACTGGGATGAAATCAGTCTGCTCAAATGAATCTCAACACTTCAAGCCATGGAAAAGCCAAAAACTCATGCAAATACTATGGGTCAGCTGCAGGAAGCTGACCCAAACAGAGGAGCAGGAGCCCCGTGATGAAACGTCACCTCTGGCCGAGCCAGACCCCGGGACCGAGCCGGGGCTGATGCTTCCATGGGAATGCTCAGAGCTCCTGGCTCCCTCGGGGTGCAGTGGGGAGGAAGTGTCAGGATCTATCCCGGCTGCTCCGTGCAGGTTGTGCATCATTAAAGCACGTTAGGAACCAAGGAGCTGAGCTGAAATGAAGGAGAAGGGAAGGGGTTGCTCAAAGCGACCTGTATTTACTTGCCAGCACATCCCCAGGCTCCCTTCTTGGCACAGGAGAATGGGATATCATGTTCTCCATTTTCTTAACTGTTCCTAGTTTTGTTCAGCAAATCAAAGAGTTTCCTTGAAGGAGGTTAAGGCTCAGTTTCATATACTACTTCAAACTAGCAGCAAAGGCTTTGAAGCAAGGGCAAGAATATCTGATCGCGTAAGGAAATTCAGCCAGAGAGAGGGGGAGAGAGCAAATGTCCCGTACGGCTTTGCCCAGGGGACATTGCTAACTTGCTTGGCTTTACGTAGACTGAACTATTTCAAATTATTCCTCCTTATCCCTTGTGTTTTGGCTTGTCCTGTCTGGATAGTTACCTATGACACGGGGCACTGAGGGCTTGCCCAGAGTCATGAATGTGTTGGAAAACAGTTGTCAGAGGCTCTTCTGCCAGCACTGTGATTGATAGCTGTTTTCCGACGCAGTTGTTGCTGCCCAGCGCTGACTGCAGGACACTTCTGCTGCCCGGCACACCTACAGCAATGTATTTCTTTTTATTTTTAAATGACTAAGCTGCAGACTATTCACCCACTAATGAATTTTCAACTCCAAGGGAGGTCCAACTTAGGTATCGTGAGACAGGATGTTAAAAAGATCCCGCGGATGAACTGCAGCTACAGCCCATGCACACAGGGGCCTTGGCCAAGAATCACACCCTCCTTCCTCTCCTCCACAAACACTTAAGCTAGTAACAACAGCAGGACTAAAGAGCACTGGAGACAAAGAGCTGAACGGGATGCAAAAATAACCCAACTCATTTAAGTGAGTCCCACGGGTTGCAGTGAGGGGACCAACCTGCCAAGGGCGGGGGATGAACACTGGAGATTGCCTCCAAGAGGCACCACACAGGGTCCCTGGTAGATGACGAGAACAGCAGTCCAGTCTGTCAGGCTTCACTGTGTGTGCACAGGTCTACCAAATTAGGCTGCAGTCAGAAACGCCCCCATTTTTTTTCAGGACTCCCATGCACTGCCCCAGGGACACACTCCAATGCACCCCAGCACCACTCTTAGAACCAGCCATGTCTCTCCAGCAACAGTCATAATAATAATTTTCTAATCAAATTATACACTCAGCAGCCCCAAAGACCCCCTCTTCTGCTCTCTTAATTCATTTCCTGCCTTGTTTCCCCCAACATCCCATCTGACCACCCATTTCTGCAACTTAGAAAGAATAAAAAGAGAAAAATGGCTGACCAAGGAAAGCCAACATCTACATTTTGTTACTCAAAAATAATAAGATAGGATGGGCTATCTCCTTTCCGGCCGTGCAGACCGCTCCTAGTCTTGGCTGCAAGCACTGATGTCTTTGCAGTTGCCTGCCAAACGCAGCAGCCATTGGTGCAAAAGTGGTAAAAACAACAGAATAAGCAGAGGGTGTAAAAAAAGGACAAGAAAGAAGAAAGGACTTTGCTCCTCCATCGAGTACTTGAGCTGGTGCTTCCTCTGCTCTTGCAGACGAGTGGGCATTACTGAGCCCCTCATGCTGGAGTAAATCTGTAGCAACAGATGCTTGTTACAGCTTTCTACCTATTCAGAATCCAGCACAATTAGACTTTTGGGGAGTAAACTCAGCTACTGCTTAGATTTGGCTTTGCCATCCACAGCAGCAGGAGCCAGTTAGAACCCAAGGAAGATGCAGAACGATTTGCATCCCACTGTGAACAGACGTCCAGGAGAAACGCACTTTTGCTGTTTAAAAGTTGAGCAAAAATGATTTCTAAGGTACAAAATGTATCCTACCCTTAGACGTAACCTGCAACTTGACATTAATTTCTTCCTTCTCACAATGCATTTAATGAGGGCAAAAAAGAGAAAAGCGCGTGTGCACACCCCTTCCTCCAGCGCTCCTTGTTATTCCTCCAGAACAATTCTTCAAAGCTGCCGGGATCACTGTATGTTACCTTTTTTTTGAAGGATCAGATACATTGCATCAAAAAGCACACAGGAGAAGTTCCAGGGCATGAAACCAATTTTTGCACACTTTTATCTGGGTCAGCTTTTCTATTGATTCTGCAAATACCATGTCATTTTTTTAAGCTAAGATTTTTTTAGTTCAAAAATAAGAGAAAGGGAGCACTAGCACTTAAGTCAAACATCCACCTGAGCCAAGGATTGATTTTACCGGGCAACTCAAAATCAAAAGGATAGACTTTTTTCTTTTTGCTTTAATCCAGTCTAACTCACAGTGAAAAGGCACACGGATTGATGCCTAATTTCAGTAATTCCAGTAAATTTCTAAATTCAGTAAATGCCCTCTTCTCATGTTCCATCTGTTTTTATTAAATACTGTTTAACAACTGTGTCGTGAGGTATGCAAAACTTTGACAGCTGACAGTGTCTAGAAAGGCTAATAGAGAGACAAACAAAGTAAAAATTCTTGCGCACATTTTACCATCAGTTCATCTTTCCTTCTCTCCATCCTCTGTCAAGTTTCGCTCTGTGGTTAAGAACTGTTTGGTAGAACCTCCAGCTTTGGTCTGTGTCGTTTCATCAACACCTGCCTATGCCTTGAGCGTCTCTTAAATAGAAATGATAAATAAGAACGGGCTTTAGGTGACAGAAGTTGGAGTCCTGTCCTGGGAAGGGGTGACCAGCTGTGGACAGTTTGATGTCTCACATCAACATCACCTGTACACTACGTGGCAAATGGAGAAGAAGATGCCTCTAGGAAGACGCCTACAAACAGGTGACAATTTGTAGGAGCTGCAACTCAGCAAATTCACTTGCAACTCTAAATGGCAGCAGAAAAGAAGTGGCAGGGAGGCCTAATTACCGCCTGGTGAAAAGCAAGAGCTAGTGAACTGGCTCTGAAGTGCTTTTTCCTTTTTGTTCTGAGAGATCTTTTGCAGGTTTTGTCAGTGGTGCAGCGCTGACTAAATGCTGCCCGAGAACCTGGCAGGTATGTTTGTTTCTTGGTTGCCCATCTAACACGCTCGAGGTCTGCAGGATCATCAGCGTGGACCTCTGCGCTGTGGAAGAGCTTCATTTTCCTATTCCACCTTCCCAACCTAGAGAGCTCATAGCTAGACTTGGAAGATGGGTTTACACCAGACTGGTCGTGTAATGCAAACAAATATCCCAGACCGCACTGGAACAAAGGGTTTAATGATTTTTGAAATCCAAATGATTAAACCTGAGCCTCTTCTCCTGTGCATCTTTGCCAAATTAAATCTCATCTTCGCTATGGAAATTTATGCCTGTAGACTTTGGTCATGAAGACAACGAGCACAAAGATGCCATCCAGCCATGGGCAAGCGCCTTTCACAGGGGCCCGGGAGCTTGTTGCCCAGAGCAGCCGCCAGCTCTTCTTCCAGTCTCATCCTCACCGGCACCTTGTGCATGTGGAGTCACTTGCTGTCACTTTGGCCACCTTGGTGCTTTGCCCTCTCCCCTCCATCTCCAAAGGCTCCGACAGCTGGACGAGAAGGCTCCGTCCTGCCTATGTCATTAGGGGACTGCGTAAGGCACAACCGGTCCTGGCCTGGCCCTCCTGCCTCCCTCCCACACCACGCCACACTCCCAGGTTACGATGTATGTGGAGATGTGTATTTAAAATGCACTTCTAATTGCAGCACATCTGGGGCATCGCACCCTGACCTCTCTCTGCCACCACACTTTGATTGCTTGGAACCCTGTGATCCAGCACAGAAAACCCCTTGGAAAATAAGATTAGACAGAGTCATATTAAAGAGGGAAACGAAAACCTAGTACGAGCTGTGCTGAAGAAACTAGGCCAGATTTGCTCTACCAAGTCTCCAGGTATCTCTGAAACGGTAATGGGGACCACGAGTCTTAAAATACATGTGCACTGTTGCGCTGCTTGCCCATTAAAGCCTGGCTTAAGGCGCTTAGGAAACTTAAAGCATTAGCAGTGAATTTTAGAGCCAGACAGACATCAGGGTTTTGAAAGTAACTTTGCTCTAAAGCTGGCAATGTTTAATTCCTTTCCTAGCCATCTCCTTTGCTTTGTACAAAACACATGGCATGATCACCAGGGGAAAGCTGGATTCATGAGCTGTCGGTTCCTGTGGGCCATCCTGCCCCAGAGCACCTTGCTGCCTCCATGGCTTTAACACGGCCAAGATTTTCACCTCCTTACCCTATGGGGGGAGGAGAAGATACGGACTGAATGACCCAGGCCGCAGGCTGAAGCTCGAGCAGGTTGTCTTGAGCATCACTCAGATGTGACTGCAACAAATTCAGTTCGAGGACACTGCAGGAAGGGGCTGGTAACGCTCTGATTTACATGCAATGCCAAAGCGGAGCGGGGGGAAATAGATTTGAAGCATTTTATATAAAGCAAGTTAAGTAAATGCCTTTAAATAAAGCTCAGCAGCCCTCCAAACCCACTTCGGGTAGTTAGAGCTCCCTTCGGCATGTCCTCTGAGTATCTTCAAGTGGTTGGGGAAATCAGCCGTAACTTTGCCAATTTGTTTCCTTTGCGACATTTTATGACATCTTCTCTAATAACCGCAAAGCAACAACGGTGACATGAACTGAGGGGAATTCCCTGGCACATCCTCTGCTCTCCAAATGGAAACCAAATAGCTTAGATTCAATTCAGGCTTCAATTTATTTCTATTTATATAGCACTTTTCCATATTGAATACGGCATCTAAGCGAACACCTCAGTCAGCATCTCCACTGCCATGACTCTCTCTAGACCACAAGCTCTCACATGGCCCTCCAAAATGACTAGGACCCAACTTGGACACAGAAATATCACTGTACTAAGAGCAGTCTGAGCTGCAGAGAGCTCTGTAAAGCTCAGCTCAGAGACAAATAGCGCTCCGAAATTTTGTTATTGACAGAGACTGTATTCACAGTATATTTCTACTGTTCTTAAAGTCGTTTCATGACCCCTTATTTTGCACAAGGCTGTATAAATCACGACTGCACAGAACTACCGTAAACCTACAGCACTTGTGGGCAAAATTTTTCTATCAGATCAAGCTGCTCAAATCACCCCTGTTGCTAAAGTAAAGGCAGAATTTGGCCCTGGAAGTTTAAGATCTCTCCTCAGTCTCTCCTTCAGCAGAAACTAACTAGAAATCTGCCAAGCGTCTAGTCCGAACCTTAAAAAGCTCTGTCAAGTCATACGATCTGTAAGAAGAAACCAAGGTAGGGCTCTATTGTTGGGGAATGTAAACAAATATCAGGCAGTGTTGCTCATCTACCTCCGGTTACTGCATATAATTTTAATTAAAGCATTTATGTAAATACAGATGCAAATTAGGTTCAGCATAGCATCTGGCCAATTACTATCTGAGCCCCGGGGCTATCGGCAGATTACCAGCATGAGTGTCCGTGTTGTGAAGATACCAGATCCAGTCTTGGTCAAGAGGCCGTACATTATATTTGGTTTAAATTGATGATAAAAAAAATACCCATAAAAATTCAAATGGTCTTCTACTGAAAACTAGATCTTAGGAGGCCATGGTCATGGCCATATGGAATCTGCATTACTCCCTCCTTTGTCCAAGGCTCATAGGAAGGAAAACCATAGATTGAATCTACACCTATGAGTCTTCATTCCTTGCTCCTCCGTGTCCTCATCACACGAACTCCCTCCTCAAAATCACAGCAATTCTCTCACACCAGAGGCGTGAACCTCTTTGGCCTAGATATCACTGCCAAAGTAGTGTTAACTTTGGAGCCTTGATAAAACTATGAAAATGTGACTGCATGAAAATAAGGGAAAACAAATCACAAGGGAAGGAAAAAAACTTCTGAAAATGGACAGAATCTGGAAATAAGGCAGAAAGGATCTTACCCTTGGAAAAGAAAAAGATATGACCAAGACAGCTTTTATGGTAATAAATGCGTCAACTTTTGCTGATTATTCCTCACCTCAAGGGGTACTTACAGCCTTGCAACTGGAGATGAATTCCCTCTTCTTCCAGAACCCTCTACTAAGATCAATGCTTGGAAAGAGCTAATAGCTCCTAAGACTTAAGTGTCCTCTTAACTTGATCAACATCAATGATACTTAAGCACACGCTTAGCATTTTCTCTGCAATACCTTTGTATTTTCCACACTATGAATTTTTCCACTCGTTCTGAATGAAGTGAAATCGCATCTGAAACTTATTCAGAACGGATGCAGAAAGTTATGGAAAATGATTGTTATTGTTGACAAAGCACAGCAAGAGAAAACGTAAGAATGTTTGGAGTCACGCGGATATGTTCACATTGCGATAAAACAATATACATGCATGATGTGTGACATACGTGACATACATGACATGTGTGGCATGCTATGTGACATACAGACTACGACAACATTGTTTGAAAGAGATTTGCAACGTGCATTTTGTGATGATATGGTCATATCTTGACCCCTATGTTCAAAACCGAAGACAAAACAGGGTCAGGAGCTAAACACACCCAGTCACAGACTTGCCGACTTGCACTGCTTTGCCCTGATAACAGCTCTAATGACTGCACACTCATTTGGATGCTTTCCTCATTGATTTGTTTATTTGCTTTAGTTTGTGGCTTCAAAAATCAATAAAGAGGTAAAAATGGCAAATGTTTTTGAATACTGTCATGTCAGTACTAACTTCTATAGCAATGATGAGGTCCCAGCTGCAGAACATGGGAAATATTGCTATTAAGGACGTTACATTCAGGTCCTGTGATCTATGGGGAGAGGCCAAACACAAAGCATCATGCTCTCTCTCCAACACTATAAGCAGACTTGGCATGTACTTGTGGGAAAGGTTCTGGGTAGCAGCAACATCTCAGGCTCAACTCCTCCAAAACACTCTCGTATTTCAACTGGGCCCTATTCTTGCAAAACCGTCTTTGGGTCCCCTTTGTAGGCAGGAAAAATGATGAGTTTCGCTGAGAGGGGAAAAACTGTTCCAGAGGACGACACAGTTCCCGAAGCCCCAGCCTTGCTCCCTGCTTGCTCGAGTCCAACTCTCACTCTCCACAGAGGCTGCCTTGGGGAACCTGCCATTTCCCTGCCATACCCACCTCGCAATAAACTTTTATCTAATCTGAGACCTAGTTGCGCAATTTCAGTGGACCGAATTACTGCCCTAGTTTTGCTGAAGGTAATAAGTAGTTTTAAGCATAGAAGCAAACAGATTAATAAAAGACGTTCAAATCTGATGTGGCCTTTGCCATTCACACCCTGGCACATCCTTAGGGATCTGTTTGGAAATCAGTGCATCCTGCACTGAGAATCTCGGCTAGGCAGGTAATAACTCACACACGGGGACACAGGGACACCAAGCAAAAGCACGAGCAAGAGGATAAGATCATGGACAGGGCTATGGGAGAGAAAGTTTTCAATCTCACGTGAATTTGTCCAAACCATTTTCATTCTCTGGTCCTTCTATACATGAATCAGAGATACAGGGATGGAAAATACGCAGCCAGGTATCAGCTGCTCTTTTCTCTGATTCTCCATTGAGGCTGCAAACAATCTCAATGTGTTTTCTTTACAGCAAAGATATGTGGAATGGTAAAAGACTGGGGAGGAGGAAAGGAACAATATTTCACCAAAGACGTGTAATAGCATACGTTCCTAAAGGAAATGAAGGAGTAAAAACTCCATATGGAAAACCAGAACATAGTAAAAACCCAGCAGAGTTATTAGCCTTTTAAGACCCTAAGGATGAAGCTATACCAAGAAGAGGGGAGTTGCTCTGTACAAGAGGTAAAGCTGCACTGTGATCACCCTTCTATTTATTTTAGTTCCGCTTCTTATTTTTGGATCTTGCAACATTATCCAGTATTAAATCACAGGTGACTAGGGTAACAGCTGTGCATGCCCTGCTCCACGAAGTGGAGGGAACTTCAAAATCGTCTTCTCAGGGAAGACAACTGGCAACATTAAAACATGGGTGTCACCTCTCTCCTACAGAGGACAACCTGCAAACACACATTTTAAAATTTACAGGAATCTTGGTCACAGTGACACTAGAAGCACTAGCAGCAGAGGAATGTCTATATAACCTAGACAAAAAGCTACAGTGAGATAGAGCTATTGCAGCAAAACTATGTTTTTTGCTAGCACAGCAAAACTACCTTGCTGGAATGAGAAAGGGTGTTTTTTTCTAAAATAACCAAGCCTTCCCTTGGGACCGTGCCAGCACAGTTATGTCACTCAGGAATCACACCTCTTCACGCTTTTGGCCAGGACAGCCTTGCTGGCAGCAGTCTGGAGTGTAGGCACAGCCTAACCCTAAGCTATTTTCAGAAGAAAGTGAGATGAAATCGAACTTTCCAGCATACATTACAACCTGCCTCTTGGAAAACGCAAAAATCAACTTTTGTTCCCTTCCGCATGGAGCTTCGCAGTCCACCCAAGGCAGACACTGTCAGAGGCTGGAAAGCAGGCACTGAGATGTTGATGCCGTGAAAGAAAAGCCTCTATAAAAAGGACCATTTTCACTGATGCACAACCTCTATTTTAGCACTGTTTTGGAAGAGGATTTGGCACCCTGAACGAAGCTGTAATGCTCATGACATGCATGCTGCCCTGCAGCATTGACCACTCTGGCCCTGTCACATTAGGTTAGAGCAGAAGTATCAGGCTACACAGCATGGGAGTAACAAGGCGCCTTGGCACTCTTTAAGCCACAGCAAGCACGAGAAGCAAGCAGTATCAGCGGGGAAAAATGAGAAACAGCAAATTGCAAAGAATCATGAAAATCTTCTGAAAAGGCCACGTGTAGCAGGAGAGCTTCATCCCAGCATTAACCAGAGAGCCCAACTCATTTAATCAGGGGATTAGTTCCCTCAATTTCTGTCCAATTGTTGTGTAGCTGAGAGTGATTTTGCCCTTTCTTCCTTTTAATCTAGGCCTGTGTAACGTTTTCCTCAACCACCTTAAAGACTGTCAGATTTTATCATCCACCAAACTGACTGCTGGGCTGAGTGACTCCCAATCTAAATGCGTATTTACAGTCCACAAAAATGGAATTGGATGCTACAAAACCTGGGTACCTCCCCAGAGACGCAGGACAATCTCAGATATAGCTAGTGAACAGCTGGTTTTATCAAAAATTCTCTATACCCACAAATTCAATGAACTACTTGTACCTCACTGCTCACTCAGATGCCAAGACATGAACTTACAGGCTAAACTTTAGAAACCTCTTCAAGAAACTGAGCAATCATTTTTATCTTGACAGGACATGACAAGAAGACACTGGCACCAAAGGGGAATGAATAATGAGTTGTCGCATCCTCGAAAGCGCAGTCCAGTCTGAAGCCTCGAAGTGTTGAAATTGGGAATCTGCCTAACAGTGCAGACACGTTTTCCTTGGAAATGCAACCCCCAGCTCAAGTTGCAAGCACAACACACACCTGGAACTTCTCTGGTCACAGGTAACTCTTCTCTTAGTTCAAGCTGTGACACCAAGAACCCAGAGATGATGTTTCTATATCATCCTTCTCCAGTTATTTTGTACGATACAGTCAAGCTTCTACTTACTGAAAATATTAATCAGCAATATATTTTCTCCCAACAGTGACATTTAACCATGGTCATCCTTGGCACAGCCCCCAATATTCTGAATTACAGTGGTCTTCCAGTGCAGCTCTGGAATGGAGGCTTTGCTACATCTTACGCCTGTGATTCAATCCCAAATTCAGTGAGGAGGAAGAGTCTGTGCTGGGCAGACTCCTACCGGCAAAGAGATCAGCACAAAAAGGGCTCCCAAGCTTACGAGAAGCTTCATGGCCTCGGTGGGGTTAGGAGGGGAAACCTTCCATGACACATGGAAGCGATGTGTAATGGAGCGATGGGCAACTAAAGGCCAGTGATCTGCTATGCAGCCTCTACTCCAGCTGTCTCTGGAAGAGCTGCACCAGCAAAAGGGCAGGAACCCAATTTCAGCACCTACCCATCCTCTAGCTTTTGGAAGAACAACTTCAATAAATGAAGAGCAACAGGACTCACTCGAGATCTGGATGCTATTCCTGTGCCAAGAGAATCCCAACAGTCTTCCCCAGAGAAAACAAGACTAGATTTGAGAGCAAAGCCACGCAGCATTCATCTTCTTGCTGGGATTTTCTGGAGACCATATGACAGTGGAGACTTGTCACCTTGTCCTAGCAGTATAAAATTAGGCTGTGAATCCCTTAAACACAAATTAGCTAAAGGATAAGACTTTAAAGCTCTATCCTGGATCAATCCAAGTTATCTCTGTCAATTAAAAATAACGGCTCCAAGGGAGAAACCAACCTCCTTTGTAATTTGATATGATGTGGGATAAAATATTTACACTCTCTAAGAAAAACCAGCGGGACAGTCCTATCAGGAGATGTTCCTGATAGGGACCAATTTTGCTGCCTGGCTCCGCTCCAGAGCTATTGTAAGTTCTAACAGCATTAAAGACTGGTCGGCCCTGAAACACTCCCCATGTCCCAAAGCCAGGGGAGCCTTTTCACTCCAGAGAGCAGTGCACATGGAGAACACCAAGCTTTGTACAATGTGGTCCACACTTCTGGAGTGCAGTCACACTTAAGAGGCCAACGTACATTTTCCTGTTGTCTTTGAAGTATATCTAGCTCCCTGCTTTACCTTTTTTTTTTTTTTTTTTAAAAAAAAAGGCCTCCACATTTATTTACAGTGTTTTCTCTGCAGATGGTGTGGGAAAAGAAATACAGATTCTAATCTGCCTGGCACATCACCAGCTAAATTGCAATTGGGATTTAGTGGACAGACTCTTTATTGCTGGTGCATGTAAGTGACAGAAAGAACATGATTTTATCTCCAAAATCTGGATAGAGGTAAAAAAAAAAAAAAAAAAAAAACAGCTTCACTGCTGCTTCTTGGTACAGGAGGAAGCTTAAACAACTGGCACCTTCCTAGAGAGAGCGCTACTCAGCACTCTCCTTCCTCTCTGTGGTCTCACAGCAGCTTTGTCTTGCATGGGAAGAGAACAGCTTGGAGCAATGCCTTCAGACAGAGGCTTGGCACTTCTACAGTTTCTGTTCTGTTTCATAACTCGTGCTCAGAGACACAGTATCTGGTTCTCCATCTACAAGTATCTGAGCACCACTGAGGTGCAAGCAGAGGGGATGAGGGGAGAAGCACTCCTGCCCTGGACAAAAGTCCCTATGACAGAAGGACACGTTGGTTGGGATTGGGCCTTTCTCAGCCCTTGCCTCTGCAAGACTCGTAACAGGCTTCAAACTTATGGAGAGAAGAAACAGTGATGGAGCCACCTTCGCTTGGACCCTTTACGCGGGGACTCAGTATTCCCTGGGATGCTGCGGCTGAGTTTGAAGCCCATCCATGGTTCAGCAGGTCTCCTTGGGCTTGTGCAGCCCGTTAGACCCAAGCAGAACAAAAAGGCAGAGGGACCTTGGGTCACTATAGGACACAAAGCTCTGGATCCCAGAAGGAGAAGTCACTCGAGCAACAGAAGAGACCTGCACCTGCTCACTGGTTTGAATCCACTCCTTGTCACACTACACCGACTTTAATCAGAAGTACAATTACAGTTTTGGCAAAAACATTTCCATCCTCTACTGACCTCCCATTGCTTGTCTTCAGACAAACTGTTTAACTTTTGTGCCTCGGTTTCCCTATCTATAAAAATACAACCTTCTGCAGGTATAACATTTACATCTCAGTGCCTGTAAAGCATCTTGCAGTGAAGTCCTACAGGAAGTACAGGGCACACGTAACGTAGCCAAAACTCTGCTGAGAAGTTAGGCAAGACACAAGAGAGGATAGACAGGCCACCAGACTAGCTTAGTTTGGTTATGAATCTGCTGTATTAAGACAGGTTGCTTGAAGAAGCAGCTCAGCAAGGGGCCTGTTGAGTCACTGATGTTTCAGCAAACTGTCTGCTGCAGACAGACTGTTCGACCTCCAGCGAGACGTGCAGCGCAAGCTCGGGGAGCCAAAGCCAGAGAGGCAGCCACCTTCATATTCATGAGCTCTTTAATAATGCTCAGCGGAGCTCGGAGCCATGTTCTCCACTGGTGCTCTTGCCCTTTTGCACAGTGAGCAAATCATAAATATTTAAGGCAAGAGTCCAGAAAATTTGCAAGATTGGTCCTTGCCTTTTACAGCATTAATGAGCGGGCCATTAATAGTTAATGAAACAGCTGCTGGTGATCTCAGAGGTAAAGGCAAGATGAGAACGCTGCGAGGAGCAGTGTTTGCTCATTTACTACAGTGTGATAACGTGGAGGGATGACTCGATCCTTTTATCAAACCCTCTCTGTCACCGCACAACGTGGGAGCTGACTGCAAGACATCCAGCAGAACTGCACCCAACCTGTCCAGCCAGGTAGGTCATGCACCTTCCTATGACGACACTCACCTGTGCTGCACATCCTGTGCTGAGGGGTCCTCGGGAAGGCAAATGGTCCAAAAAGGTCTGAACAGACCTTGCGTGTTGGACACGTCCACTTTAGTAAGAAGTCCTCAGTGCTACTTCTCACTTAGACAATACAAATGCAGGGCAGGTACGAAGAGGCAATGCATGTATGCGGACACATGTGTGCACCCTGTGGCTGTAAACTTGTAAAAATGCCAGTGAAAGCCGTGGGAGCTTTTTAAAATCTGCCCTTTTTCTCATTCAAAGCTACACTTTAAAAGCCAAATTCACAGTACGGTTAGGCAGACGATTTCAAAGAACAGCTCCTACCACTTCTGATTCCGACCTTGCATGCAGAGGTGCCTCTGGTGGGAAGGCAGTTTTGCTTGATCTTTGCAGACCTCTGAGTCCAGCTCGGGGCCCCCTTCAGCCCTCACTGGTCGGTAACTCCACGGATGAGGAGTTTGCCCGAGCAAGGGCACCACGTGGCTGCTGCCTTGAGGGCCACCCTGCTGCCAACAGACCTAGCCTTGCAGCTCAAGGCAGCAAAATGAAAGCGGGCAAGACGAAGAATTGTGTAAAATTGTGGAAGGTTCTACCAATCTACTACAATTTTTTTTTAAAGTCCAGAGCCAGTCAGTCCATTACATCTGCCGGAGGTCAAAGTCTTGAAGACATCACCTTCCTATCAGTTTCAGGCAAACCAAAACATCAGGTTGTGAAGAAAAGATCCTGATCCACGGTGGCATTATGGGGACAGGATGCAGAGTTATTCTGACCCCTCTCCAGCCCCACACAGGATGCAAACTGAAGCTCCGAATCCACTGCAAGACAGGCTGCATCAGTTCTGCTGCTCCCAGAAATGACCAGTCTTCTGGATTTCTGCTCAGATCAGACCTGGACTGTCACAGAGGTGAAGTTTTTCCTATCTAACAACAAGGGGTCTACAAAAAAGAAAAAAAAAAAAGAATTTGTAGTGCACCAGCTCCCAGAAGAGCCGTGAATGGTTTGTGGAAGCAAACTGCATATCTTGCTTTTATACAAGTGTCCTTATGACAAAGTGCAAAAGCTTCCACTTCACCTGCAATGCTCTAAATTGGTGGTCGGGAGCCTTAAAATCATTGGGAAGAATTAAAGAAGGAAAGCTTAATTTCAAAGTTATAGTTGTAATTCTACCCTCCAACACAGTGTTTCTAAATAGCTCTGGGATCAAAGACACCTGCAGCACCTGGCCAGCCCTTTGTTAACTAATTAATTAGGATTTCCCTCTTCTATCTGCATGTACTTACTGCAGAGACAAAAGGAACTTTCTCTTCTCAGCACCATGTTCACCTAAAATATATGTGCTTTCCAACAAACACCTTTTGGGAAGATCCTTTTCTCATTTTTAACAAAAGTGGTCCTTGATTTTGCCTTCCTTCAAAGAGGACCCATCCCAGCTCGCTTCAACGAAGATCAAAGGCAGCCTTAATAGATCCTCATTGTATTAAGACTTGTAAAACAAGAGTTTATTATGTTAAATTTCTAGTAATTATTTTATTTTGTAGTTTGACTTAAAGCAATCATTTGACAAACATACTTCGAAAAAAAGGCTATGTGGATTTAACAGTAAAGTATGTAATTAGTTGTAAATTAACAGTAAATGAATAGTGTTTCCTCTTAAATCATGGCATGTAACACCCTTTTGTAAATGTGGAGTATCTTAAAGTCATTATAAAGCTTGATTTAAAGACTTGAATAGCTTGAACTGTTTAAATCACATTAATGATGAAATTTCACATATGAAAGTATCCCGCCAAACTCAGATGTGTATTGGGCTTTTCTTCTCCTAATACCATATATTTTACATATTTTAAGAATGAATATGTTTAAAACCACAGACAAGCCAAAACCAGTTGAAAGTCTAAAATATTACCCAATTTCAAATGTTTCTTAATCAGCTTCCCATGTTAGTCGTCTCACTGTTTTATTTTAAAAAAAAGAAAAAGAAGCGTAATGACTTTTTCTTTTCTCCTCTGCTAGCTATATTATGGAAGTTGCAATACTATGTATCTATTAAGCTCGCTCTTTCCAACTTTGTGAGTACTTTTACTTTTAACTCTTCTTAAAACCCAGCAAATGGACAGGGACCTTTTTGGCTAGCCAAAAATTAATCAAGTCTCCACCCAAACCCAGTCAACTGGCCACAGCAAAAAGCGAGCGATGTAGGATGAGGATCTGCATGTTGTAAAAGACCAACAGTGAACCATGGCAAATGACAGTCCTTTTTCTCCGCAGCGCTGACCAACAGGAATGGATCTGAGCGGAAGAGCAGTCTCCAAGAGTGGTCTGTGCCAGGAATCTGGAATGGGAGGTCTTCCAGGGGGAAGCTATTGCAATGCCCAGATGCATAAAACAAACTAAATGTGACAGGAATGTTTCAGCACAGGATAGCGGGCCTCATCCGGAGATTCGGTAGGAAGGACAGGAGGAGAGTAAGAGGGAAGAAATAAAACTATCGTCTCTGCAGCAAAATGTAGGCTGATTAAAAAAAAATAATAATAAGAGCACATTAGATGAGGACGTGAGCCAGCCTGAGCAGTCCTACAAGAGTGGTGCCCATCGCAAGACACTGCTGGTGTCAGTAGAGAGGCAAATGCAGAAGGATGTTTCAAGTCTGAGGTAGCTACCAGAAACAAATGGTCATATCCCAGCCCTGTCTTTGGAAATCAATGCAGACAGTAAGCTCAAGTGTGAATTCACGAGTCCACTGCTGCACGCTGGTTCCCTGTGCAAATACACCGTTTCGAGAATGGAGCTAACTCCACATAGCTGCAGACAAGAAGTGTTTTCACAGAGAAGGGAAGTGTGAGAACACAGCACTTGTGACTCCCTACGGCGACGGACAGACTCATCTTTCCAGACAACACCGACAGAGAGCAGTTCCCTCTGAACCCTCCTGATGGACCTGTAGTTATGGACCCAAATCTTCAGGCCTTGCTGCCCACAGACAGGTATGGGAAATCGGCTGGCAAACACGCGACATGGTTACTCACTTTGAGAGACCACAATCCCTCGTGCAACCCCGATCTTCCCATCAAGGAACCTCAAACAAAGCCTGGAAGACGATTAGCACCAGCGGCTGCCGGAGCAGCATGCTCTGAGCATATCATTTAAATAAATCAGGCTCGGAGAGACAAAAGATGAGGCAGAATTCCCTGCAGAGCCTGACAATTTTGTGCTGAAGAGGATGATAGAGGAAAAAAAAAAAAAAAAACACCACAAAACATATTTGCTTTAGAGGAAGGAGGCAGAGAGCAGGGTGGGGAAGGAGGCTCGTGAACAACTCTCCAGGCCAGAAGCATCAGGACTTCCCTCTCCGATGCTTCCTGCCCACCAGCTACTCGGGAGCAAGCGCTGCTGAACCTCCAGGACTGCTCCATGCATCGCTCCCCAGCACCTGGCTCCCTGCAGCCTTTGGAAGCCAGAAAACTTCCTGCTTCCAACTTCTAACTCCTGTGTTTTCTTGTGAGCGAGATTTACAAGGAAGAGTGAATATTTTCCCACTTCTGCCATCTGAGTGAAGTGTAACATTAAGTAACTAAAACTAATAAGCACCAAATGTAGGTTTAGAGATAAAAAAGAAAATCTGCCAACCTTGGAGAATAAGAAAAGGGAACATGTGCATCAAAAGCAAGGAAAAGGGCCAGAGATTTCTGGAGAACGGTTGGTATTGTATTAAACTCCTCTAAGGGTGCCTCTAGCACCTCTTCTGCTTCTCTTGGGTGCTATTTAAAAAAGAATATATATATATATGTTTAAATGAGAAGGGATCGCATTTTTCCACATGGCTGTGGCCACGCAGAGATGCACACTGGGTCACTGACTTCTTCCTCTGCTCACCAGACTGAACGGGAGAGTTTAATAACCCTGAATGTGAAGCTTCCTCAGTCACGGTCACTGTCTCAAAAACAGGGAAGAAAATCGCTCTCCGGGTGTCTTGATGTTTAGAGCTCCATTGAGGCAAACACGCAGCCTTAGCTTTCCCTCGAAAATTGTACAACAAAAGACAATTAACACCAATGAAAGAAGAAAACCCAAAATCTACAAGTAATTTGAGTCTGTGAATTTTAAAAGTGCTTAGAATTTAAGGGGGGAATAGGATCAGCACAGGAAGAGCAGGAGGAAAACTGGAAAGGAAAGCTAACACTGCGGGCCGGTGCTGCGCAGACTTAGGCGAGGAAAGCAGCGCGGGGAGCTTCCGCCGAGCCCCTCTGGGCAGCTCGCACGAGCTGCCCTCGCCGCTGCTGCCAGCAGGGATCACATTGTAAACCACATCACTGCAGGGCTGGGAGGTTTTAAAAAAAGGCTTTCTTAAGGAAGGAGCAGAGGGTTGTTTATAACCCACACTGCTTCGGGGCAGTCCCGCTGCGTGGGGACAGGCAGTGGAGCAGCACTAAAGAAGTTCCTTCATTTTCTCAGCTTTGCCACTAAGGCCGAATTTTCCCAGTGTGGACGATGAACTTCGGGGCTAAGTCCCAAGTGAACCATGTGTGGATCAGTTGAAACCAGTCTTGAAGAAACACGGAGAAACCTCCAGAGCCCCCTGCATTTGGGCCAGAATTCGCTATATCCGTGTGTACCGCGGATCCTTATGCCTCCGACACCTCCTCCTGCATGGATGCCACCGAGCTGTGCTTAAGCGAAGCATTAGAGAGGGTCTCCTGGGGAGCAGTGTTGATGTGCAGACATCAA
Organism: Crypturellus tataupa; assembly: GCA_034781795.1. NCBI lineage: Eukaryota > Metazoa > Chordata > Aves > Tinamiformes > Tinamidae > Crypturellus > Crypturellus tataupa. The sequence goes on from JAWLRI010000738.1 coordinate 793,531, forward strand.
GAGCTGAAAAGCATATGGCAGCAGACAGCTCTGCGCAGGAACAGCGCACGTCACGTCTGGGTGTTCGCCACGCGGTTCTATCACCCAGGGGCAGCCCTTGTCGCTGACGCAGCTGCGCTGACAAAGCCCACACGTAGCGCAGCCATCGCCTCAGCACGTCTCTTTGCCTGCAGTGAAGGGACGATGAAGGTACCACCTGCAAGTCCACCCCAGGCGCGAGCCCTGGCTGTGCCCACCTGGGTGGCCGAGTGGAGTCCTCCCAACGTCCTCCCTTGGCTCTGGGCTCGTGAGCAACACAGACGGCAAGCGAGCCCAAAGGGGAACGTCGACCACAGGCTGCTTGGCACTGCCCATGGGTGCTCCTCAACCCACGCTCTACGGACTGCTGGTGGCCGAGGTCTGCACATTGCCCTGAACCTCGATTTGCAAACTGGAGATGATAAGAACTGGCTGGGGAGACGCGTTATCAGAGCGACGTTTCTCTCTCCACACCAGCCCTGTTTCCACATCCAAGCATATCCGACGTCCACAGGGCCCTACTGGTCAAAGCCCCTCTCTGCTGAGCCATTCCTGGGCCTCACAGACCACCCCTCCTTTCCCCTTCTCTTCCTGATCCTTCCTCCAGTCTCCTGTCACCTCTAGGGGGCAAGAGCTGCCCTCTCCAGAGCCAGCACCATCACAAAACCGGTCACTGCAGCCTGTGCGGCCTGTCCCAGCGCAGCACCACAAAGTGCCGGCGCGTGCCAGCTCTTCCATGTGCTTGGGAGAAAACCTTACCTCACTTTGCTGTGGATTTGATCTCATAAAACACATTGTGAACTGCCAGAATAAAACTCCCCAGGAGAGATCCCCGCACTTTTTAGATGTCCCCTCTTGTTCACACCTACTGATGCTCCGAACTCCTCTGCTCAACCCTGTTGTTGTTCCTCACCAGAACAACCAAATTTGTTCCAAGCTCCTCCAGTCCCAAATGTCACTTCACACAGTGTGGCCGGGGAGTCCCCACGGGCTCCTGTGCTCAGCACGGTACCTTCTGCAGCCAAAGAGGAACCTCAGCCTGAGCCCTCCGAACAGCTCAGGGGCCTCCCAGCTGCAGAGCAAAGCTTGCAAACCACTGTGGTTGCTAAAAGAACCAAAAGCGCCTCCTAAAAATAAAAAAGGAAAAGAACAAATAAAAAAGCAATTTGTGATTCGAAAAGCCATGCCATTTTGGAGGAAGGACGCTGTACTTGTGATTTTTGAAGCGTCCCAAGATGGCAGTGCTGGCGAGGAACTCTCTCAACGTTTTGAGGACTCTTCTCACTTAATTCACATTTTGCCACCTCCAAGCCAAACAATCAAGCGTTATCCCATATTAAAAGTGTTTGTAACATTCTGCAGATCAGCAGTTCTGACAGCTTTTACATAATAAGCCCAAACTTACTGCTGCCCTGTGACTTACTCACAAAATACCAACTAATAAATTTCACACCTAGGTTTTTTTGAAAGGTTGATAAAACATACTGTCAAAACAAACATTAGTTCCAGCTGACATGACACATGCAAACACACCTTGACAGAACAGGAGCTACCTGAACTAAATTTGCTGAAGTCTTTGTCTTTTAATGCTTAATTTTGTTCATCACTTCCTTTAGATACCCACAGATACCACCATGCAGCTATCCATATTATAACTTTGTGCAGTATCCATATTATAACTTTTTTAGACAAAAAAAATATACTTGCAAGACCATGCTTATGCTTGACAGAGAGATCAAAACTAAAATTTACACTAAAATTACATTACATACAAAGTAAATGCAGTTTTGCTGCAAGATCACAGCCATGCTAGAAATCTTAGGGAATTCAGCTGTCACACTGCTCATTTCTAAATGAATTATAATCAACGTACTGTTTTTATTTAATTTTGGTAGATGTTTTAAATGCCTTAAGTGGACACATGGGAAAATAACTGAGATGTGGGTCAAAATATCCTAGCTAAAAGACAGTCCGAAAGGTAACTCTGAGGAATAGCCTAGATACAGCAAAGGAGTAAAAACTGCAGATGTCATACAGGCAAATACTATGATGTCAGGCCTGGCATTAAATCCTCCTCTTGCATAGAGAGAGATGAGCAAAACCTGCCATGCTCTATATTCCAGCCTGCGAGGGCTTGACACTGGTTTGTATATGCAAAAGGAAGCAAGTACTTTTGCTATGTTCTAGTTTCGCACCCCCTGACTGCCATTAAAAATGTAGCAACTTTCTCCTCACAAAAAGATTCAAACTATAACCCTGCCAATGCGGGATGTCTCACGCAACGGATTCCTGATTTTACCGACCAGTTATTGCAAGACCAAGCTTTGGCAGGAGCCCCTGGGCAGGGAAGACATCACTTTAGGAAGGCGAGAAATCACAGTGATTTGGGGCTCACACCTTAGCACTAAGCACATCTCTACGTGACTTCTCAAACCAAGTCTGACACAGATACAAGACGAGAGTGCAAATAAGGAACCATTTGTTTCTACGCACACACAAGGCTGTGGTGGGATGAACACACACAAGACTTCCAAAGTAAAATACAGACTGGCCAACAGCTTGAAAAACACAGCGACCTTTTAGCATTTACATTCTTCTTGATTGGCGGTCAGTGCACTCACTGACCAGGAGAGCAATTTGCAACTCTATGTTTCAAAGGGTTGCTGAGTTCATACCCAAGACTGAAGCTACATCTACATCAGAAAGGCTTCCCCGGGCCACGAATCTATCACACCTGGCAAAGCGCTCCTGTGGTGGGCACAGCCTGATCAACAACACTGCTCCTCTGCCAGGCCACTAAACATCCCAGCACGGCTATACCATGGGATGCTCCTAGCAGAGATGTCTGCTTTGGACCTCAGCTACTCACACCCAAACCTACAAAACTTTCCTGGCCCCAGTAAGGGCCACCAGATCCTGCCTGAAGTTTAATCCGTGGGTTCTTTTAGAAAGACACAACTTATCAACCAACTAGGTGGGGATTATTTGTAGATAAACCTGACGACAAGGCAGCCGACAGTGACGATGAGCTGTCATTTCTTTAAAAATCACTAAGCTGAAGCATTCGTCATTCTAGATTTCAGCCCTGGTTCATTAAGTGTTTTGCTGAAGTTATTCCTGCAATAGAATAACTTCACGTGAGCAGGAAGGAATGTTGACATCTGCACCTCTGAGTCCAGGTGGGACAAAAAAAAAAGCCGAACAGCAGATACAAGCTGTGTGTTCTAGCAGTTAAGAGCACTGCAGCACTTTGGCAGGAGGATGGTACTTTGGGAGATACGGTGCTTCCCCACCATCACCTGCTGCTTGGGGTCACTGCTGCCTTGGGATACGGCCGGGATGAGACGCTGAAACTCGGCACTTCTGTGACCACGAGGAATGGTTCCCAAACCTCCTCTGGCTTTTCACCCTTCCACTCTGTTCTCTGACTCAAAACTTTGCTGGGGCTCTGCTGTGCACAGGTTCCCTCCAACCTCCAAGTGTTTCTGAGGTGCAGCCAACCTGACCGGGTTGGGAGCTGGGATGAAGCCTGGGAGACGCGGGGAGGGCGAGATGGGGGCTCTGCGGAGGAGTTCGAGGGTTCGGCACAGGGACCAGCCCCAGGGCATTTCCAGAGAACTCAGTTTTAATCCTAGCACAGAGGAGAAGATGGGCGGCTTCTTCTGTATGCCCCATCCCAGAGGGGGACAGAAGAGGTAGCCAGAAAAAGAAAAAATAAAGGGAAGCGCTGAAACAAAAGGGAAAGTCACTGCCCCCCCCGGCTCCTCTTGCCCAAAGTGGATGCAACAGCCAAGTTTCCCCGCAGCTCCCGCCTGCGCGGCGGGGAGGGGGCAGCACCGGGGGATGCTCGTCGGGAGACGCGACCAGCAACCAGAACCGGCAGCAAAAGGAAAATAAAAGAAAATAATAACAGTAATAATAATAAAAAACGGACATAAAAAAAAAGAAAGAAAAAAAAAAAAACGGAATAAATCTCTGCCGTCTCCCCGGGTCGAGCGGTGCCGCCGCTCGACCCCCAGCCCCCCACCACCCCCA
>JAWLRI010000738.1:802538-889177 GCA_034781795.1 Crypturellus tataupa
TTTTCTTTTTCTTTTTCTTTTTCTTTTTCTTTTTCTTTTTCTTTTTCTTTTTCTTTTCCTTTTTCTTTTCCTTTTCCCTTTCCTTTTTCTTCTTTTTTTTTTGTTTTTATTTTTCCCCTTTTTATTTTTTTCTTTTTCCTCTTTTTCCTTTTCCTTTTTTGATTCCTGTGGATTTTGGATCAGATTTTCACTATCAAATTCAGCCTGATCTTCCAGGAAGCTATTTGCAGAAGTAATTAATTCACAGAGACAACCTATATGTTTATTTATATTTTAGTGTTTGCAGGGTGAAGCGTGTGCCTCCCTCTGGCCATTACACTGGCATACAGCACAGTTAGAGCAGATGCTGCAAACAGAATTCATGGTGATTTGCGGGGAATTCTGCTACATAAAGCAATCAGTGGTGCAATATGTCCCAGCGTGGGGACTGGGAAGCTAGCAGGTTACACTGTCTCTTTTATACATTGCCAAATGGACGTGGTGCTGTTAATAGGGACATAAAGGCACTGCCCCTATTAAGGGGTATGTGTTAACTTAATTGAGTGAGACGGGACAGGAAAACGACAGCACTCCTTTGGTGGCACTTTGTGTAGAGGAAGATTTAGGACTTTTACAGGACATTAATCCTTGGGGACCGCAGCGTGCCGTGGCGGTGATGTCTGGAGCGGCGCAGGGACCCCGAGCCCTTGGCTCTGCAGGTTCTTTGGCCCTTTGGTTCATGACTGGTTCAGCAGCTGAAAGGTCTCACACTCCAGTATTCCCCTGCCTCTTTGCTGCATAAATAATTTAAATATATAATTTAAATAATAGCCCAGTGCATGGCTAATAAGGCCAATCACTTTGCATTGATGACTGTGTTACCTGTGGAGTGAGAAAGCTGCCATCTCTGTGCTGAATATATGTCTTTAAGCCATTTCGGAGAGCCAGCCTCAAAGAAGTCCATAAATTTATAGGATCACAACCAAAGGGAGGAAAAAAATAGAATGGAGTATAATGATTTCTCCTTCCAAAATTGGCTGTAAAAGTAATCCTTGGCTCAGGCTTTTTAATGCCATCGTACTGCCCCCAGCGAGTTTATACAGCTGAGCTATGCTTCTGTCCCTGAGAACACCATACAGCCCCTGAACTATTGAAGTGCAAATGTCTTGACCGTAATCTAGGAAGATTCAAGAGAAACAGGTCAAATGTTACACTAAACGCTTATGGCGAGAGAGTTTAGCAGCAGGAGCATGGAAGTATGTTTACCTTGGCCAGATTGGAGCAGCCAAGATCTTTCCTGAGGAAGAGGGTAATTAGTTTACTACTCTTTGACTACGCAGGCTCAAAAATATTAGCCCTTTTCTGGTCTCTTCTATGCTCAAAGTACTTGAAACATTTGACTTGCCCCGGGCCGATGCCCATCACTCAGTGTCAGGACCGGGGCTCTTGAGGTCGAGGCTGCAGCACAGGCAGATCTGCTGAGTCTAAACCCACTGGCCTGGCTACAGAGTCCTGCCACTGACACCAGCGGGAATACCCAGTTCTAGTAAGTATTTATAAGACTGGCCTGTTTTTCAGTAGGGATTTTCCGATTTTCACAGGAAAGTGCTCCCGAGGGAATGTCACCCTCGGAAATAAGAAAGAAGTGCTATAGCGCTTGCAGGAATAAAGTGGAGTCGTTATCCCACCGTGGCAGCACCATCAGCTCATACCCCGTTTTTCCCATAAGAGACCTGCCCTTAGCTCCTAAGCACATGTATTTTCCCTGCATGCTGGGGTGGCCCCAGGATTTTGTTTTGCACCAGGGCCATGCTAGTAATATCTCCTGCAAGTTTCTGAGAGCTGGCTTTGAAAAGCTAGCTGCTGGAGAACAGCCTAAATTACAGGTTAGGCTGTTCGTGTTTACTACGACTGAAGGGGAATGTTTCTCTGCTCTTGATAAAATGCAGAAAGGCAGCTCCCTCGGTGCAAAATGTTTTGTCACACTAGCCACCTTAAATGCCAGCCTGGTTCAGTGACAAATTTATGGTGACATTTTTCCACAGAGACAGTTAAACTCACCTGAAGTGCTGCTTGTAAAATACTGCTTTTCCTGCACTCTGAGAGTGTCTGGGGAAAAAAAATGATACTGTATGTAAAATTTGATTTATAAAAACATGCGCCTGTTGCCTCAACCTCTGGGTGCATTTACATTACAAGACACAAATTCAATTTAGCATCGTGCTGCTGCCGACGGAGCTGCCTCTGCTGCTGAGCACGCAGGACGGGAGCGAGGAGGTGCAGTCCAGGGTGGCGACGCGGCGGGAAGCCTGGAAAGCGCCCTGGGACTGGGGGACTTTACAAAGACACATGCTTTTATAAAGGAATGAGGGTGCATTTTGCTCGCTGCTAACTGCATGGAACTGCTTGTTTCAGAACTGCCCTTCTCAAAATTAAAAAATAGAAGGAGAAGGGATTGCCCCTCCCGTGCCCTCCTGAAGCTTTATGCAATATTCTTTAGAAACCAGTAATAGAGCATGCGTTTTATTAAGGATTTCCCTGATAACATGTCCTTGGTGCAGGGCGATTTTTTTTTAGAGAGGACCTGGCCAGAGAGGGAAAAGGGACATTCAGTCTCCAGGCTCCATTCACTGCTCTTACCAAAGTCCTAACACTTTAATGAAATACATATTAAAATAAATACCATGATGAGGGTGGCGTGATGGATAATGATACAAATGCAAATTGTTGTTAACTGTATCTCTGCAATTTAGTGGGGGATAGGGTGACACCTTCCTGCCCTGTGATTAAAGCAAATTCCTACTCCTTTTGGTTATTTTCAACCAGTTCTGGAAAGAAAAATGAGTTCGGGCAAAACTAATTTCTCTTTCATGTCTTACATGTGTAATTAGAGATTCAGGCATTGCAAGTAAGTACAGATACTGTGTAAGATCATATAGAGGAGATGCTGGCAGGGCTAATCTCCCCTTCCCCAAACAGCACCATACCCCAAAGTCTTCCAGATGAGTTTTGTAGCAATTTCCTTTTTCCTACAGGGACCCAGAACACTTCCCCATACCCTCCCCATACCCTCGCCACTGGATGGCATATTATGGACAGCAGGCTCACAAACAGCAGTAACTTGTCCCCCAGCAGAGCGAATTGAATAAGACTTAATGTTGCTAAGAGATCTGGACCGCATCCCTCCATCTTCGGGAGACGCGAGTGCCAAGCAGGAGGCGCTGCGGAGGGCTTGGTGTCTGGCCAGCAAGCAGAGCTGAGCCGGGATGATGCGTTCATTTTTGTGTGTGCCGTAAAATTCAAAAAGAAAGGATGGGATGTGGACGGCCTCCTCTGCTTCGCTGGCACAGCTGTCCCCACTGAAGTTAATGGTAAAACTAGCACTTCAGAAATGAAGACACATTTTGAAATGGCCTGATTGCAATGGGAAACAGATGCCTGGTGCAGCCAGGCCACCTTTACTGGCGGCCTCAGCAGATGCAGCATGCAGAGATCCTTGTTGCATTCCAAATTTCCCATTTTGGAATGCCCAAAAGCCCCAGCTGAAACCAGGGCTGAGTCTGACGCGGGGCTTCATGGGGACACCACGATGCCCATGTGGCAGCTCTTGTGCGCAGACAGGCCCTGCCACGGCACCGAGCTGGCAAGGCATGGAGCAACGGCCCAAAACTGTGCAAGCGGGATAGCATGGGCTGGGGTAACAAACCACTAGGACAAGCTCAGACTGCAGGGAAAACAGAAAGCAGCAGATAAATGCAGGAAATGTTGCGCATCTGCTATCCCTTGTCTGACCCTGCAAAGCTAGGGGAGTGCTGCAAGTGTCTCCACGGGTCTGGATGGCTGCGGAGGCGCCCCCAAGTTCCAGCTAAACTTCAGGCAAAGTGTCTGAGCTGATGCTGTGCCACAGTTTGGAGAATGAACTGCTGGAAGGAAGCTGGCAGGAGCGACGGAGAAGCTGATGCAGATAGGAAATGGCGGGTGATTAAGAGTGAACTTCCTGTTGGTCTAACTAGTGATGTGCGGCGGGTTGTGACACGAGAGCTCTGCGGAGAGCTCCAGCTGTGCTTCTGCTGCCACTAACCTGCTACCTGCTTCTAGGGTACAGCCTGGGAGACCAGCGCTTTGCCCATATCCATGCGTGCAAGCGTCGCTGCTCTGGATCCACCACAGCTAAGTTCTTGCAGGGGCTCAAGGTATTTTTGGGCCAGCACTGCTGTGAGCGTGGTCTATCTGATGACTGTATCAGCAGAGCGTGACTTTGGCCTTCTCACCACACAAAGCCTGTGAAGACGGTACAAAGAGGGAACTTTAAGGTTTCATGGCATGAAATAGCACAGGGTCTAACACAGTGCTCAGTAATTCCAGGTATGGTTGCAAACCAAGGACTAGAGCACTCCCTTACTACCAGGAAATGGATTTGGGGCCATCTATCCAGCTGTTTTTTTCCTGTATACCTAAATCTAGTGTGTTCTGCATGCGCTTTGACTGAAATCCTGGTCCCAGTGAAGGAAAATGACAAAAATCTCATTAACTCCACTGGGACAGGAGCTGATTCACAGACAGAAACAAAGACCAGCAGAGAGGCACCAGAAGGGCACCGAGGCTTTCCCAGCCTGGCTCTTGGTGTGAAGACAAATAGTTGTGCTGCGATGAGTCCTGTTATCTGTCACCAGGAATAAAGCGATGGTCAAGTCCAGGGGTTCTGTTAGAGATACACATCAGAAGACGTCTGTAGAGAAAATTCATCTCAGGACTGTCCTGGATCTGAGTAGCTCTGTGAATTCGAAGGGTTATAACTTTCCCATTGCTTTAATGAGGATTTTCTCTTTGAATAGGGAGTTTTTCATGCAGAAATGCTCCTCCTGCTTCACATTGTTTTCTACTGCCTTTGGGCAGTGTGTGTCTAATTCGGCTTTGTGTATCACAGAAATGGTCTCTCTGGATGTTTTGGGGGGATTCAGCTCAAGCTCAGCGTTCTGTGTGCCGAGCGAATGTGCAGCAGGACTGGCTGGTCTGTGCTCCAGGAACAGCAACACCTGGAACGACTAAAAGTGAACTCAGCATCATCCTGATGGAAAGTTCACATATCTCTGACCAAAATGCCAGGTTTCCGCCAGCCATGGCATCTCCTCCTCCCTCGCAGCACAAATGAGCTATTTGCGTTAACCTTCTCTAGGTGATGTAGGGCAATCTCCACCCCAAAAGCCTTTTCTCCTGTTGACTACCTCCCTCCTGGGGTCTTTCCATGCTCAAGTGGCAGCATTAGCAGAGAGAAAGCAACAACAACAGTAGTTGCTGCCAGAAGAAAAAGAAAAACCCAAACTGTGCTGTTTTGTATTGTCCAGAAGGGAAAGATTATGACTAAAGAAACTCAGGCGTTCTGCTTATTTTTAACAGTCCTTCCCGTAGCGAGCTCTGATGTTGCCAGTCTTGGAAAAAAAATCTTGAAACTGATAAAAACAGGCCTTACATGAAAAAAACTTGCCCTTGGTTTACAAAATAGCAGAGGAAAGTGCTTTGTATGTATTTCTCTGCACTGTTAGGGATTTACCTCTCTGTTCACGCATAGCCCGGCAGCGAGGGGCAGCTCTGGGTGATGCACAGGCCGGGCTGCCCCCTTCCATCCTTGGCTCCCCAGTCCTCCTCCTGCAGGGTTAGTTGGAATTGGGCTCCCTTGATGGGAAGGTTGTTCCATTACTAACAAACAGCCCTGTCCCGTCGAGCCCTTGGGAACCAGGGAATATGGCGAGACCGCAAAGCCAAATTCCCCTCTGTCTGCTGGAAATGCCACTTACGGAGGAGCTCTCGGAAGTTCTTAGTTTCACATTTTGATCTCATTTCCCATTCAACATCTTGGTACAGATGCGGATTTTCCAAGCCATCTGATCTGTTTGGATAATAAAAGTCCATTAGGTCTTTTGGGGAAAGGCTGATAGGCAGTTGCCAACATTTTTGTACATGTTTTCCAAGCACAATTTTCCAACTGAACCCCAGAGGGTGGCAGGCTGGGAGCTGATGGAGGGCTGCAGTCTCATTTTAAACCATTTTTTAATGTGCTTTTAAAAAGAAAATAAATACTCTTGCCTAATGACCAAGTTCTCTAAAACCACATAGATTTTGGATTTTTGAGCTGGAGAATCTCTTTGCTTATAGAATCCTGCTTTACACCTTTTTAAACTAGGTCTTGTGTTGGCATTTTTTCAGTGGATGTAAAGTTTTAATTTATCTGCCAAAGCACAGAATGGGCAGCAATCTCTTCCCCGTGCATGTAGTGATGAAAGATCCCCAAATGTTCTGGACGAGGACAAGCATGTTAAGATCCTGTGGCCCGTTTTTTTCCAAAGCGCTTTGAGCTAACAGTTTCCTTTGAAATCTGTCACAGTGATAAGCACGTAGCACCCCTTGAAATAGGGCCACTGTCTAGATGAGAAGTCCTGGACTGCGCTACCTTCATCTGGTGGGACTAGAAGTGGTGAGTAGCTCTGTCCTCCTTGACATCTCTAAATATATTTCCAAGGGGAAGGCTGAAGGGGAACCTTACTCCAGTGAGGCAACAAGAGCCAGGATTTACCAGCAGTATGGATTCAGGCGGAATTAAAGCAGTGTACAAGCAATATGGATACATTCTGCTTCAGTGTGCCTCTGCGGTTGCCTGATTCAGGTAGATGTACGCTGGGTCTATGTGATGCACAGCTTTTTCTGCTGTCTTCTGCTGTTCTGAGCACCTGCAGTATTTCTCTGAGAAATCTTCTTTCCTCCTGAAATTGGTCCTTTTGCTTTCAAGTTTGTTCTTGTCCCCTTCTTTCTATAGTTCTACCAAATAAAACAGAGGAATGTGGATTCCTTCCTCATCTTCTCTGCCTTCTTTCTTATGACCCCCTCCCCTGTTGACCATGCAAGTGTATTCTGATGCCGGGTCTTCCTAATTACGATTCATGAACAGGAGAGCGTGGGTGCCAAGTTTTGAACATCAGCCTAGAAATCTGTGTGACAAAGTGAATCCAGGGCTCAGTAACACAGACTTTTCAAAACTAACACTCTGGATACCACAACTTTGAAAAGCTACTCACAGAGAGCCCATAGCAGAGAAATCATTGACCTCAGGTGAATGCAAGTCTCATCTCAGAGTCTCAACATCAGCAAATGGCATAAAAGCAGGTCTCCATGCGCTAAACTTGCTCTATTTCACAGCGTGAGCTCAAGAGACTCCTGTGTATAACTGAGAAGGGATTTTTTTATTTATTCTAATGTCATCATCAGAAGATTTTCCTCTTAGAACTGAAAAACAACAAAGAAATCTTGAACAGCAGGGAACGAGACCCGTACATGTGACCCAGGTATAATTTACAGAGACATTAATCAGCCCAATAATGTTGAAGATCATGATGCTCTGGTCCTTTTTCTCCTCTGAACTGCTCAGTTAATGGTTGGGCTAATTGGTAGCTGTCAGGCTTGCTCTGAATGTACTCAGGGATTCTGTGATACTGCTCTGTCCACTTGAAGGCAAGCAGTGTAGTTAGGGTTTCAGAACAATGTCAATTAGAAAGCAATTTCATGCAGCCACAGCTTACTCTGAGTGTTATAGTTTTGCCTGACACTTTCCATGCTGCTTGCTCTCCCAAAGCTGATCTATTTATTTCTGTTATCTGCTGCACTGTGAGCTCCCCGGAGAACAGACTGTCTCCTTTATTAAATGTGTGCAAAGTACCCACTGCAATCTGGCTCTGGTTCTTGCTGGGACTCCAAGGTGCTGCTGCAATTAATATCAGGATGGAAAGTTTGAATAAGTTCCTCATAGCTGTCCTGAATGATAAATGTGCACAAGGATGTCTCCTGGGATTTTTCCTATAATAAAGTATTATTTTTTACATTAACGACTCCAAAATAGTTGAACTTTGGCTCAGAGTCTGAGCGCATGATTCCCAGAGTATGTGTCAGCTGAGCCATTCGGCCTCGGAGGATGAAATTCTGGCCCCAGAAGTTGTGCGCAGTCCCAGGCAGCAATGGCCAGTTCAGGCCTCTTGTGCCATTGGACCTGAGAGGATACTTTTTTTGTTGTTTGTACTTTCAGATTGTGCTATAATTTGAGCATATCCACCCAGGAAACATTCAGAAATATCTGCATGTGAGGATGGATATTGCCAAAAGGTATTTTTAATTGCTTACTGAAAAAAATGCCTTTTTAATACCAGTGCCCTTTTTATGTGGTGGTGCTTGGGCTGCATGGTGGTAGCAGCTGTTTAGCTCCCTTTGCAGTCTGACAGGGAAGATAAGGCATTGGGTCACAACCATGGAGAACTGGATGCAGAAAATAACCTTGTCACATATTTTTTGGGTAAACCACTTTGAATCTTGCTACCTGAATTTGCTGTTTGTAGAAAGGGAATAGCAAGTACTTCCCCTGCTGTCTTGCCTTTTTGGTTCCTGGCCTTTGCACAGGCTTCTGCGGCAGGTTCACTTGGTGCTGCAGTGGTGGAGGATCCCTGTCGTGTCCCTCGTTCAGCTCTGGGCTCCACACGCGGCAGCAGAAGGTGGTTCTGGGTGCCCTGCTGCGTCCAGAGCTGCCGCTGCTGCTGCTGCAAGCGCTGTGCAATCCTGCCCTGGAGCCGACCTACCCAGCAGAGCGTTTAAAGCAGAACTCAGTAGCTGTTGAACAGGCTTGCATGATACGAAGTGAGGGGACGTGGTAGCCTTGGAGGTCTCTTCTAATTCTCTGCTTACTCTGCAACTTGTTTTGCATGTCCAGTGAAGCACCTGCTCTCAGTGGATTTGGATGCTTCAGTAAAACCTAATATTGATACCTTGATAGTGTGACAGGTTGGGTAATTCTTACATCTATTATCTGGCCAGAGCTGCATTTTGGAAGTATTCAACAAGGGTGGCAGAGAGTGAGGGAAATGCGAGGACATTTGGGAATTGTAAGTGTTCATGCAATTTATTCTGAGCGCCCATTCAAAGCTCCTAAACTGTGTCTGGAGCCAACTGTAAGACCAAGTAAGACATTCAGCTAATCTGCAGAACCACATCACTTTTGTAGCATTTACCAAAAAAGACTGAGAAAGATGGAGATGAGAGAGATCCATGGCAATACAAGCAGTATATGGGCATGACAGAAGAACCCTGAACACTGACTCATCCACAAAGTTTGGAACTCCTGGATTAGACTACAACCTATTGCTATGGCATGGCCTGAACTGCCAAGTGTGAGGAGAAACCAGAGCTATGCAGTGAGGATATCCTCTCTCTCACTTATGCTGGAGGCTTCTCAAAGTTATAGGTCATCATGCAAACCACATATGGTTCAGAGAGGATGAACCTGAGCTGCTTGAGAGTTAAGGAGAGATTTTCTGTTCCTGGTCTTTGCAGTCAGGGCTTTTCACTGTGATTAGTCCCAGAGATTTTTTATTTCTTTTTAAAGAATAGAGATAATTCTGCAAAAACTAACAGATGCTTAATGTAGTGTTATGAATGGTATCACTGTAATTAAATGCTTCAGCTTGTTGCCTTAAACAAGTATTTTCTCTGAGAACTCAGCAAATGAACAAGAACGAACACTGTATTTTAGAGAAATGAAGAGGGAGCTTCACCTCTCTTCTTTCTAATCCTGATTCAATCAAAGCAACCCTACCTCACAGCAGGACCTGTTCCCTCACATATGGAGAATATATGGGCAGCTTTTCCCCATGTCAAGCCCATGTTCTCTCAATAGCTTTTGAAATAGAGTGAATATTATAGTTCTAATTTACAGATGGATGAGTCAAGACAGAATTTTTTAGATTCAACACCATTACTTAAATGTTACAAAACTGCATACGTCAGAGCCTTGTTTGCAAGCGACCTGCTGCCTTGGGAACTCACACCTCTGGTTTGGGAATTCACACCATTCCAGCACATACATGGAGGGAACAGGTTCCTGGGAGTGAGACTCGCAGGCGTTCACAAGGGCAGTGGGCAATGCTGAGGTTTATGGTCAGCCTCTTGGGGAAACTTTTTCCTCTTGTCATTTGCCACCATGAGCAGGAAAAGGCTCATCCAGGAGCACCTTGAATGATAAACTTTGTTGTTTGAAATGGGGGAGAAGCTGTTATTTGTTGCAATTTTAAGTCATCAAAAACCCAGGCTCAGGGTTCCTCATGGGAAGGCTCTTAGATGCAGGCTGAGAAGCAGGTGCAGATATATTTGAAAGCAGGTAACTGACATCAGCACTTCATGTCAGCAATAAGAAATGGGAAAGGGAGGAAAGGAGAAGGTGGCATCTGTAGATGCAGAACAATCTCTTGATTTTTTTCTTTCTGCTTTTTGTTTCTCTCCTTTCTTATGCCACTGTTTAATGAGGACATGACACTGAGCTGCTCCTGTGCACGACTGCTCCTGAGTTCCAGGGACACTGAGGAGTAAGTTCTCTCAGCGCTACCATGGCCTAGACACTGCAAACACATTGTGTATATATATTTTTTTCTGTGTGTGTGCTTGTCTACAGACTGTCAGGCAGATCTGCTGAACAGTAAATACTACACTGGTACCAAGTCTCCTGGGACTGTCACTCAGTGGCAGATGGTGTTCCCAACCATGTCATGACATGAGCTGCCATGGCTTAGCATAGTGACACTTTGTAGCAGTAGTATGGACCAGTGCACGGCATGTCAGGGCATTTCATGTGGACTGAATTGCACTTTGGGGGAAATTCTGTATTTAAGAATTTAGCATTTGTAGTCAATGGACTATAGTTGGTTCTTTTCTTCTTGAACATGGCTGTTGAAACCAAAGGGCTGCAGGCCAAGGCTCTCAGACTGAGACCTTTGAAGGTATTTAGATCCCCAAATGCCCAAGCTGGAGGACAGCTCCTTTTCAGCAATGCTGTACTTGAAAGGGCTTTAGCACATGTAAGGGGAGATCAAGCACTGAGGCAGGATCCTTGTGGATCACATGGGACCCTGTAGCTTTCTGAAGAGCTCTGGTCACCCCACCTCCACCTCTCCAGGTCCCTCTGATCAGCAACCCTATCCTTCAGCATATAGACTGCCCCTCCCTGTTTGGTATCATCCACAAACCTGCTGACCCACTGAGTGACAGCACTAGTCAGTGGCTGCTGTCTGGACTTTTCACTACTGATCACAACTCTCTGAGTCCAGGCAATTTTCCACCCAGTTTCAGGTCCTATTTTGCACCAATTTGGTGATAAGCACATTATGGGACACTGTGTCAAAATCCTTCCTGATGTCATCATATACATCATCCACCACCCTGCCTTGTCCATAGCACAATTCTTCTCATAGAAAACAGATTTTACTAATTCAGGCACTATTTAGCCTGGAATCAAGCTCGGCCAGCTTTGCACTGTACTGCTCCGTGCTCCAGGCTGTGGTGTTAGTGTGGATCAAATCAGTTGCGTCTCTCTATGTCCCCTGGAGTTGACATACCTTTAACATATGCTCATGCTGCTGCAAAAACAATTGAACCCAGTACTGAGCAATCAAGCCCCAGATATTCCCTCCAATTATCCAGACCACTTGTATTCTGTGAGAAAGCACAGATGATGACATTCAAGATGGAATAATTATGTAGTGGAGTCTTCTAATGTTTATGTGAAGAGTTATTGCACCAGAGCTCCAAATGTTAGCAAAATTACCTTAAGTAAACAGCATGCAGTATTTGCATGTCTGTCTCCCACTCTCATAATAATCGCTTGTCTTTATATGCAGTGTTGTATTTTATTGCTAACGTCTTTCTCATTAATAGCCCACTTGAATTTTATGGTATATCTTTTTGGCACAAAATCAATGGAGGATTTGCAATTATGTTTCCGGGTAGAAGTTGCTGTTTATATCACGTTACTCTTTAAATCCTGGACAAAGAGATCTATGTGGGAGCGTAGTGCACAGTGCTGGGCCAAAGATACCAAAGGATTATTTGCCAGATATTTATGGCCAAAGGACAGAATTTGCTGCTAGTTACAGCGCGTTCCCTCAACAAACTGCAACAGCATGACTGGAGGGCAAAAAAGGACAGGAACAGCCTACGCTGCCTGCCCCATGGCACTTTGGGCTGCAGAGGGTCTGGGCACCACGGGGATCTGTGTTTAGCTGAACAGCAGCAGAATCATGAAGGGTGGTGAGGTCACTCCTGCCTGTCCTTGGAAAGGTGGGACCTGCCCTCATGCGGAGCTATTCTGGTGCACTTGTGCAGCCTCGAATGGGCACACTTTGTGCAATGTTAGGCAACATGCCACATGAATCACATTGCAGAGGCTGGAAAAATGTAGCAACATATGGAGCTGAGTTTGGGGAAAGAACTGAAAACAAACTTCATAACTTGAGCGGTTTCCTCCCATGGCAGCTGTTCACATGCGCTCCTAATGCTTGATATGGGCCTCTCCGCTCACTGGGGAGATACCTGGAAACTGTCAGTAGAGCGTTTGCTCTCCAGAAGGCTTTCACCAACTTTGTTTATAGCTGCTTGGGATGAGGAGTGAATTCCTCACTGACCTGAGGAAAATGCAGTTGGCTGCTTCCCCATATGAGCCGCAGGAGCCTCTCTGCTAGCATCCCTGCAGCCTCAGAGCTCCATCACAGCAACTACCAAACAACGCGCACTGCCTATGCTCAGCGTGGCTTGATGAAGGATTGTGTAACCAGGCTGGCAGTGGGCACTCCTGAGTGCAGCAGCCGTGCTCGCACCTGATGAACATGCTGTAGGTCTAACACAACTGGAGTCAGCACCACAGCTCACAGGAGATTCAACTCTTCCACCAACAACTGCATAGCTCTGAGGCTGGGTGAAGATGAAGTGGGTGACAGCCCTTGCTTTAGCTACGATGATGCAAGGCTGAGGCTCGAAGGAATGCGTTATGTCCTTGCTCCCACTGAAGACCTCACCTCATGTGTGATGTTGGCTAGTTGATCCATTTTTACCTCATCTCCCCAACCACAAAATTTCCCTATCTTGGCTATTAGCACTGTAACTGCCAGTAGAGGCATGATGCTGTGCCCAAAGAGACCTTTGTCTCAGTGGGGATGTCTAGCCGCTCCTAGGATAACCTCAAGTGAGTTAGACCAGCTATCAAACAACTTCAGCAGAAAAAACTACACACGAGTTTAAATAAACGTACCTGGCAGCAGGAACTCAGTAAGAGTTTGCTGGGCTAGAATGGCAGTGTTAGCAACATCGAAGGCTAGGGCTATCAGGCAGTTCTCACCACCGCATCCTCTGGTCAGTCACTGTGGCTATAGATGTGTCTGTCTGCTCTGGTTCACCCAGTCTCCAATCCACTACACCCGCAAGGGCAGTGGCAATCCTTGCACTACCCATAGCTAAACATTTCTTCACTCAGCTGGTTTTTGAACCCAGCCTCATGGCATTGGCATTGGCATTGCCTAGGACACTGCATCCTCTTTGCTGAGCCAGGCTGGTGAGTGGCTTGTTGGCCACTCTCATGGCCCATCCGGGGGACAGTCGTCCTTCAGACTGACACATCTTGCCCTTCGTGACTCAGCGTCCCCAGGAGGTTCTTTCCCTGGATCCTCCATGGCAAGTTATTTATATAAGGCCTGTCCTGCACCACCTTGGAGTTTTGACACCAAAATGCAGAGCTGTCATGTGCTGTGATATTGTTTATTGCTTCTCTCTAGCTGAGGTGTCTTCGAGGAGGCGTTCTCTGCGACCCACACGAGGCTCACGGCAAGAGGAGGGGAGGAGAGGCAGGAAGGGGGCTTTAAGACTTCCCACACGATGGGCTGGACCGCGGGGCAGAGGTGTCTCCCAGCACTCCTGTTATATGGGGCCCTCTTGTGGCATATTTGCTGTGAACGTCCACGGTGAGAATGACCTCTGACATGGGTAAAGCTCACTGACTGCTCTGGAGTTTTCATCTTGGCCAATGTCATGGTGATCACCGCTCTCTGACTGCCCCGTCCCCAGCTGTTCAGGATGGTGGCTGCACTCTGCTCCTGATTGTGGGGCAGTGATTTTTACTCGGGTCTGCTCAACAGAAAGCAGTGCATCAGGTCTGGTTTCGGGGGCCTGGCCATGCAACATATGGCCCATCACAGGTAGGCAGTGCTAAGTCTCCGCTCCCCTCTCTGGGCCAGAGCATGCGGGCCCTTCCTTCTGCAGATAGGTGGAGGAGAGAGGAGGAATTTGGACCCTAACTTCAATGTGTCTACCCCAAGTCAGTCTCTGATGTAGTCAATAGAGTGCTGGCCAGTGGTGCACGGCATGAATTACAGCCCCTCTCAAATAGACCTCCTGAAAAGTCTGATGAGGGGTACCTTAAAAACACATTATTTTTCTCCATTTCCTATAAGGGGAGTCTAAGGTGATTAGCAGATGTCAACTGCTGCACTGTGAGCAGCTACTGAAAGTGAAATGAATTCTACCCTGATGTCAGAGACCTTGGTGAAGTCTGATCCCTTATCCCTTACTATTCCTGGTCCCCCTCTGGAGAGGAGTCCTTCATATATGGGCCCCTCATGCAGAGAATTAGGTATTGATTTTTGTTGGCTATATCTCTGATTATCCTTTCTTGCTAAGGGCCAGCAAAACTCTGGAATGTTTGTTGAATGTGTGTGAATGGGAAGGGGCTAATTATGCACTTAAAACTAAGTCATCTTGCGAATGCTCTGATGGAGTGCTGGGTGCACAAGGATTAGCAGCAAAGCAGTAGATCGAAGCCAAGGTGGAATCTGGCCAGGGATTCGCTCATTCGTTTCCCTCTTCCAGAGTTCACTGAACTTAATGGGCAAAATATGGCCAGGATTATTCTTTCCATAATCTAAGTTTTCAACTAAAAATATCTGTATTCCAAGCAATCTTTCCTGTAACGCAGATAGGCCATGCATTCTGCCATCTGGGACATGCACAGAGCTGGTAATTCTGATCATGGTTGTTATTTATTTTACTTTGTTTCAATACACATCTCTTGTCCTGATTTTTTTTTTCTCCGTCATTTTCTGTGTCTGAAATACGCATTTGTGCATGAAGAAATTGTGCCATGGCTTTTTGAATTAGGATCGAGTTGGCTATGACCCTTTCAGTGTCTATCTGATTTTGAAGCCATGGCAATGGCTCCTGCCACTCTCTGCAGGGGTAGCTCAATCAATCATGCTGCAGCTGCTGAACTGCAGGAAATTGTACTGGAATAAGACTGCTGTACTAAAGAAACCCCAAATTGAATCATTTTTGCCTTAAAAACTGCACTGAGCTGATTGGTCTGTCCAGTGGCTAGATCCATACAAGGGAAGTGCAGGGTCAAAGCGTGGAGGAGAGGTAGGTGCTGGGTGTTTCTTTCATGACGACAGTTTGACTGGATGAAGAGTCTGGAGAGAGAGATAAGAAACAGGGCAGAAGAGATAGAGGGGCACAGGCTGGGATAGAAATCAGCGGGATTTTCCCAGGAAGGTCTATCCCCTTATTTTTACTGCAAACACACATCAAATGTAAGTGCATGTTGAAGTGGGTGCATCTCAAGCATCATCAGGAACCTGTCTGATAAACAGTAAGGTCTGATTAATTCTGGTGGAAAAAAACAGCCCAGCTTGCACAGAGCTGCCTCAGCTCCTTGCAGAGCTGTGCTTGTCTCTGGTGTCAAAGATCGACTGGTGTAAAATGCATGGTTATTGCACCAGAGGCCTTCAATCTGCAAGTGCAAATGTGACGTAAATGGGCCTAATGTGCATGTGGCTTGTAATGGGTGACAGCTTAAGAGCTGCACTTTGAAAATATGGTCCTCTGTGTCCCATTCTCTTCATTTGGTTTTCGTGTATTTTCTTATACATGTGGGAGAGATCAAGAATGGAGCATTACTACTTCCTAGCACTTGTGCTGCGTTGATCTCTTCTATTCCAGCCCTACAAAGAAAGTAGGGGCTGCCACAGCACGTCATCGTAAATTAACAAGCATGCTACAGGGAGAGCAGGGTAATTCGGGACCTCTGCTATGTCGTGAGGTGGATTGAAGGGTTTTTATGGTCCCCTGAAGACTTAAATCTGTGC
This sequence comes from Crypturellus tataupa, assembly GCA_034781795.1. NCBI lineage: Eukaryota > Metazoa > Chordata > Aves > Tinamiformes > Tinamidae > Crypturellus > Crypturellus tataupa. The sequence continues at coordinate 818,507 of JAWLRI010000738.1, forward strand.
AACCACAAAATAACCAGGATGGGCTGTGCACAGTTTTTACTGAATATGGTGCTCAGCCTTCGTTTATGTCGACTTTCAAGGAGAAATCATAAATATGGAGAGAACACTGAGTTTGAAGGTCTGGAGAGGCAAAGTGCACTGCTTCCTGAATGCTGGGAAGTGTCTCTGCTCTCTGTTGCCAGTCTTGCATGCAGGCACATGAAAAGGTTGTGCTTTAATATGTATTTGGAGGCATTTCACTTGAGGAAGAAAAGGAGTGAGAAGTATTTCCTTGAACACTTTGCAAGTGTGAATGAGGTGAGAGCAGAGCTTAGAAGTTCTGGTCCTTTGTTTGACGAAAGGCTCAACGTTTTCAAAGGCATGTTTTAGGTATGCTGTCCTAGGAAGACCAGCATACCCTATGTATGTGTGTATGTATATATGTATGCCTTCCCACCAATGCCAGAACAACCGTTTCTCTGGTTACCAGTCCTTCTCCCTCACTTTCTCCTTGACAAAAACAATCACAAATGCTACAAGCTCATATTTACTTTCAAATAATAAAATTAAGCAAAGTAAGTTAAGAAGGGTAGTATTGGTTTTATTTCTACTTCTACTAATTTAAGTAAACTATCTGTGCAAAGGGAATTGCTACCTTTCTTCCCAGTGTGTAGGAAAACCTGGTGCTATCCTAAGTGGCATTTCTTTCTGAGGGATTTCTGTCCTTTCTCCCATACCCTGGGCCACAATCAACCATTGAGCTGTGCATAAGTCAGGTTGGAGGAAAGATATGACTGTCACTTGTTGAAGCAAGAGACCACAGAAAAGTTGGTGTGATGGAAGTTCTGCAAGTTTCTAGGCCAAGTCCTCTCAAGGCAGGATGACTGCCAAGCTCTATGGCAGGTCAGCTTGCCTCTGCCCGTTTGACTCTTGGAAGCCACCAAGAATGGAACCTCTATGGGCAATATCCTCCATGTAGTCTACCCACCCAATGAAACTGTCCCCACAGTCCCACCTGAACCTCGCCAAGTCTATTACCACTATAACTACTCCTCAGATAGCTGTTAACTACTTATTAATCCACTTGTTACCTTCTATTAGATCATTCCTTAGCCTCCTTCTGGTCAAACTGAACAGACTCTTCTCTCAGCTTCTGCTCCTACGTCTTGTTCTCAGGCTCTTGACTGTCTGGTTATCCATCAATACATGCTTTTCTGTTCATCCACCTCCCTCTTGAACTTTGGGGACACAAAAATGGACACAGCAATTCAGTACCAAACAGGAGAATAATGACTTCCTTTGATATACTGGCAATGCTTTTCCAAATGCAGTTTTCTTTTTTTTTTTTTTTTTTTTTTTTTTTTTTCCAGAGAGACCATATTGCTTGTTCATATGGTGTCCACCATAATTTTTGAGTTGTCTTCAACAGACCCGCTACTCAGTCAGTTATGGGGTTGATCACAAGATGGAAATTGCCACTTCCAGCTGGATTGAGGTCACTGTTTTTGTTTGTGCTCTCAGGACTCTAGGACAGGTTGGCTGATAAAATTTGCTGCAGTGGTTTAATATACCTCTATCTATCTTGTGCCTAAGTTGTTCCAGTGTTTTAAAACAAATCAAAGGTAAATACATTGTGTTTAATGTATTTTTATTTTTTCCATTAAGGATAAAGTCTGCTAGAAACCAAAAGTATCAACCACATGTTATGAACCTCCCAGTTTCCTGCGACAGGTTATCTGCTCTCTCTCATGCTCTAATAAGGATCAGATTGATTCCTTGTTTTCTTTTTTTGTTTTCCTGTAGGACGTTTTAGGGAATTGTGTTAGGCCTAATTTGTTCTGATAAGGATATCTGTATCTTCCTCATTTATAAAAGTCTTTCAAAAATCTCTCTGTATTTCTCGCTGTTGTTCTGCTCAGTAAAAATAATGTTATTCATGAAGTTTAAACAATGGTTAACTTGCAATTCTCCTCACTAATTATCACTTGTCTCTTAGCAGTATATAAACACACCCAACATATATAGCATATGAAAGCCTGTGCCAAACTTACATAATAGATTGAGAAAACATTCTATGAGCTGCTTTTGTGATGATCTTGATTGAACAACTGTGCATCCTAAAATGCTTCTCACTCGCAAAAACAGATAGCAGTGATACTTGCAATATGAGTTAGGTACCTTAGAAGAATTCTGCTCCTGGAAAACAGGATTTGCTTAGGTGTCTTAAAGTGTTTATTTACAGACTTCAGTTCAACACTGAAAAGCCCATTTTGATGAGCTACTGATGAGATGCCATTACTCGTTCCACTGTCAACCTTCTATTCAGTAATTAGCCACCCACTCATAATATTTTTCTTGATCCTATCAAGCATATATTCACTTTGATTGGATAGAATATTCATTGATAGAGAGTATATGGAAGAACATAATTTTATTTATGCTTATTCCTTAACCTATTTTGGCAGTTTAAGGTATCTGATAATGCAAATGCTCTTCCACCTTTGATTGTAATTTAATTTAGTAAATTCAGATACTTATTTTGTGAAACATTTGAAGACTTTCCTTCCTGAAATGGGCTGCTGTAATCTCTACTGATAGGAAAACATTCTTTTCTGCCAAATTGTCAAATGAAAGGTATTCACAACCTCTTTTTTATGATTAAGAATATGAAAGTGTAACTCAACCATGCAAAAATCACCATTTTGGCTTTATATAGGAAAAATAACACCCAGGCTACCCAGAGAGGTTGTGGAATCTCTTTCTCTGGAGATATTCAAACCCTGCCTGGATGCCACCCTGTGCCACGTGCTCTAGGTGTCCCTGCTGGAGCAGGGAGGGTTGGACTAGATGATCTATAGAGGTCTCTTCCAACCTCAGTCATTCTGTGATTCTGTGATTCTATGTTCTTTGCGGCATCACTCATCTGATCAGTGATCTTCAGCACTGATGTCTAGATCTGAGTCTCTTTATATTTAGTGGATACCAACAGACACATCCATAATGTGGTCCATGTCATCACAAGGCACCTGTCCAAAGTAGCTCAGATGAACTGCTAAGTTCTCTCCATTGACTATGGAGCTTGATTCAGTTCTCTGTACATACATGCTAGGTGAGACGCTGTAGAGCATCTGACACATATGACATAGGACCTACAAGAAATCCATCCCCTTCTGGAATGGCAGCTGGAGGCCAGGCATCTCAGACGACACTAGGTGCTTGTATTTAGGTGACTGTGTCACCTGCCTAAACGCAGTCTGAGAAGTTTTGAAATATACCTTTAGGAGATGATCCTTGGTCTCTGAAGCTGCTTAGGGAGGAACTGGACATCATATATGTCCAAAGCTACCTCATCCTACCTTACATGAGTGTCTTGAGTTCCCTGGGGCATATCAAACAACATTAGACTGCTGTGTGGACAGCAAAGTTTCTGGCCCTGAATCTGGAGCTAAATTCCACCCTTGAAGTTAGGTGCCTTTAATTTCAGTTTCCATCATGGGTGGTTATTATTGAGACACACACATGACTAAGATTTCCTCATAGACCTTACTTCAGAAAACTGCTGTCTGCCAGTCGAGTACCATGTAGCATTATTGATATATCCTTACAAGAGAGATGTCTGCAGGCATTCTCTAATGTTGACTCACCAAACAATGCTGAATTGCCACGTGAGGATTATTTGTCCATTCTAACACTAAATCTGAAATTAAGTGGCTTGAGGAAAGAACATAAATCTTTCCTGAAGATCTGTTGGAGGTTCTTATACACAAAAATATACACAAGGTTAGATTTATCACTTGGAAGTGGTGTCAGTGAAGACAGAGTGATTATACAGAACTGGACTCTGTTAAAGAGTGTAGGAAATCTCTGCCTGACTTCAGTGGGATCAGTACAGCTGGAGTGTAAGATTGGGCACATGCATGAATCTTCCTGGGACAAGGATCATGAAAGTCTGGAGGAAGTGGAGTACAAGAATGCTGTGAATGAGTGGAGAAGGCACAGTGCCATGGGAGCAGTAAGTGTGTAACTGCCATCTCGGGGGTGAGATCCCGATGATTTCACTGAAATTTCCATACCTACAGAGCATCTTGGAATGCGAATGCTGCTTTGGATTTAGACCTGAGATCAGAAAGGATGAGTCTTAGCCTACCCGTCCCCTTCTAATGCTGTTTTCCTCCAGCAGTACTAAAATCTCTTATATTCTCTTACATTCTACTCTCTTATGGTCTCTTATATTAAAGCTATTTATTTCTCTCTCTCTCCCTCTCTCTCTCTCTTTTTTTTGTAGTTTATTATTAAATCTTATTCTTTTTGGGATAATCCAGTCTCTAAAAATTAGGCCTAACAGTGCAACCCATGCTTTTAAGATATTTTTGGTATTTTCTTCTGAAGTACTTGGGACTTATTATTTTCAGAATGGGTTATGGAGCCTACTCTGATCCAAGGTAGAAATCTTAGGATAATTTTTCAGCAGCCCACTGAACTCCCTTATATCTCACAATTACAGCTTACCATAAAAATGGGACATTTATGTGATTCTGTAACTTGTTTGTCACTTTGGAAAATAACAACATGGTCTGTGTTTGATTCACAGCACTTCTTTGGGATCTGAAACTGGCATGAATGACAATGGGGCAATGTGTGGAAGGAGACAAGGAAAGCAAGGTAACTCCAGACAAATGGACACCTGGGATCTGGAAGAAAAGAACAAGTTTGTAAATTAACTGTTACTCTCTGCTACAGAATAATCATTTCAAATAGGAGATACTGACATTAATATTCAGTTAGACAAGCTCTTCTTAAGTAGATGAGTGTTGAAAATAAAACTAGCATAATTAATATATTTACTCAGTTTCATCTAATAACGTTTTTGTGATAGCTTTTATAACACTAAAAACAAAAGATCAGACAACATTCAAGATGCATAGCAGAGTCACAGCACACTGTGTTTGATAGTGGATGATGAAAATCTGCAGAATGGCAGCTGATTTGGATAGTGCAACAGGTTTCCTGGGGAGTTTGTAGTGCTTGCTTCATTGGATACTTTTTCATAAATACATGAGATAAAGATGAGCTGGGTGGTTTCCTAAGCACAACAGCTTCTGTCTTTGTGTACTGTCTCTTGGGAACCATGTGCTCTCTGTGTAGTCTGCAAAAGTTTTTTTGAATTGTGGTATTTCTTTGAATTGGCATTTTCTGTTGCAACAGAGCCTGCAGACTGATAACTCTGGCTGCCATTATAATTTCAGTACCATTATAATTTCAGTATTTAAAGAATAATAATTGACTTACACATTACATTTTACTGCTGTTGGACATGACGTTTTATAACAGCATGCTGCTGTCTTGACTTTCTTCATCAGGTGCTTGTAACTTGTCAGGCTCAATGGTGGATTTTAATGGATTACTCTGGAGAAGAGAAGAAGCTGAAGAGGGGATCTCTTGGGCAATTTTGCTTACTTATAAGCAAAGTACAAGATCCGTTTTCTCTGAACACCAAACAACTCAGGCTACAAGAGGCAATGGCTTTTCTGGCAGCTGCAAGCTCCTTGCTGTGGCACTTATGTTGGAGGCTGTCTCTCTTGCCCTTTCACACTGGGGATGTTTTCTTGAGCAGCATCCTTTCCATTTCTGTTTCCTTCGATATTCTGATTTGCCTGTTTAATATTCCTGTTCATAGAAGAAAAGCAAGCAGGACTTCTGCCCATCTATGTTTTCTCCATCCTTCTCTTTCAGGCGACGGGATGTGCCACGTGTTTATGCTGGAGCTGGCTAGTACTTCAGCTATCCATTCCCACAAAACAGCTTAACTGTTTTCTTACAACTGGAAAGGCAGGGTATGAGTTCGAGAGACTTTCTAGCCTTAACACATGACACCAGGGCTAAAGGAATCAATACTGGCACTTACCCTAAAGTATAAAATTTAATATCAAAAATATTTTACTGAGGTTTGTTTCCCTTTGTAAACCTTTTACTGGGTTAGAGCTACTATGGAAGTTAATATACTTAGTCCCACGTATATATTTTAAAGCTTTTTAAAGTAGTATAATAAAATATAATAATGTTGGAGATATCTTGGGAGTTGCAACAAAATACCTCCAACACATTTAATTTAAAAAGCAGTCAAAATTCTTAGATTTATAGTAGATGTTTATAGCTCATTGTGAATTTCTGTAAAGAGATGGTTATTCCTGCTTTGCTGACACTACAAAACATAAAACTTCCTCAGGGTTTTGTAGTGCTAGATGTAACACTGAGTGCTTTGTTTTATTTTATTATTCCTTGGGACTCTCAGTTTGTTCTGACTGACATTTCTGGAGTTTCCCAAGATGAAATTACAGAGCAGAGAGAAATATGCACATAGCTGAAGGGATGATGATTTTTTTTCTGACCTATTTGAAATAATTTTCTCTGTCCTAAAATTTAAGACTTATTAAAATTTAGTGATCTTGCAAATTTTTCTCAGGAACTGAAAATGTGATTTACACATGTGAAACAACCTCCTTGATCATTTGTAAATACTGAAAGGAAAATCCCATCATCAGTTCAGAAGCTGACTGTCATAGTGAAGGAGTTTGTTGTTACATGGCTGCAAAGAGCGCTTGGAATTTTCCCCATGTACACAAATTTCTCTTCTATGAAATTCTGGGACCAGAAAAATGTTCTTAAAATCATTCAGTGGGAAAACGGTGGATTTAGTGGGGAAAGAGAGGGAGCAGGATCTAATGAAAGAAACCACTGACTGCAGAAGAAACACCCAAAAGTCAGTATATCCTGTGAGCTTTTAGCCATGGCAGAGCTTGCTCTTACTGCCTTTATCCTGATTGCTCCACAGCCTTTGTCTCCCTCAGCCGAGTTGGCCTATTTCACTTTTGTCATCTTTGATCACAGCCTCAGTTCCAGTCTCAGTTTGACTCTCCAATTCTTTAAGTTGGGAAACTCAGTGAATAACAAGCCATCCTGTGGCTAAAATTACTCTGTAGCAGTCTGACCTCAAAGACAGCAGATCTGGATTATTTTATGTACACTGAATGATTACATTCTTGCTGTCATCATGTTGGTTACCTGTTCTTTTGCCATGGATCTGTCTCAATTGCTGTCCCTACATATATTTCTGTTTTTCATAACTTCTTTTCAATTATGTGCCATGTATATGTCCCTAAATGTGTGAAAATATGTTCTATTGACAGTGCCCATATTACTCAGACAGCTAGATCATAGCCTTTCTATCTCTGTGTGTAGTCGGTATTTGTTTACCAAATAGTGGTATCTGTCTCGTGCTGCCTGCTACGATTCCATGAACTAGAGAGAAGGAACGAGCTAAAGCTTGCAATTTTGGGCTTCTTATTTGTTAATATGAATTTCCTTGGTACAGGGAGAAGCTGTGTTTGATATGGTAGTTCTTCCCTACTACTCTGCAGCTTGGAAGTCTATCTACCTCCAGAAAAGACTAACAAAGACAACTTGAATTAAATTGCGTTATCTGCAGGCTGTGCAAGTGGACATCGAGGTCAAATGAGCCGAGGCACAGCAGCTTGCAGCCTGTCATTAAACAGTCCATATTCTGGAGTCTCTGGAAGCTGAAGATCTGTCCCCAGTGGTCTCACGAGGCTCTCTCAGCACCGTAGTCCTGATGGTCCTGAAGGAAAGGATGTAAAAGCAGACAGAAGGAGATCCTTCACTGCAGCAGTCCTGCATGCATCCAAATTGCATCTCTTTGAACTTTTCAGCAAAGTGTTTTTACTCCAGTATCTGTTCTACTTCCTCATTTGTACTTTCAGGGATTTATATTGGTCTTCCAGAATGAATGAGGTTTATTCCTCACTTTCCTTCAGATACATGATTGGAGGCCCAAGGCACAGTCACCACGCGCTGTCGAAGCTCTGGAGAGGGGCAGGCAGACTGAGAAGGCCATAGCAGAGGGCCTGGAGGAGAGGCCGGGGCGACAGGTATAAAAGTGCTCCATCTACTGGAACTACCACGGGAAAACTAGTGAACTCATGACTAGACAGGAGCTGGGGAAAGTTTCCTGTTTCTACGTCCATCACATGATAAAAGCTATTGATTAGTCCATTTTTTATTTGTTGTAATAACACGCTGCCCTGGAATGCAGAAAAATAAACCAATTTTCTTGAGATGAAGAGGGTCAGACGCCCCATTTTTCCAGGCAAAGTACTCACCAACAGCCTCTCCTCACTGAGCTGTTCTTCAGAGGTCTGGAGTGGGTAAGCATTAATACACCTGCTTAGTGAATCTGTGACAAGCTCATATTATTGAACCTGCTGTTCAATTTTGTTAGCTCAAGACATCACCCCATGACAACTGCTAAGTATATTAGTGCCGCCTTATGCATTATCCCTGATCTCCGTATACACAAAATAGACTTTATTATTGTATTATATTGAGCTAGTGCTGTGCCCACTTGTTGATTTGTAGTGCACCACAACAAAGGTTTTGAAAGACCTGGCAGGGGCGACACCGGAGCTGCCTCCACGGCGGCCTGGCCATGCAGCTGACGCGGCTGCGGCGCCGTGGCCAGAATTTGATGGCGCCTCCAGACGTGCTTGGCAGTGCAAGCCTGGATCGGAACTACCCGGCACGCTTGGTGATGTCACAGCCGCTTTTTGCCTTCCCCTGAAATAGTTCAGGAAAATGTGGGAATCTTTTCCATAAAGCGTATTTTTCTTCAAAACATTCCCCCCCCCCGTGATTCATTTGCTCTGGGTGTGGTAGCATCCCTTTCAGTTCCCTGGATACTTACACACTCATTCCAGCAGAGAATTTTCATCTTTCTTGTAATTGCTTGTGGAGGGAAAAAAAATTCCCCATGCATTATCTAAGAGGACAACCCTCATTGAGAGAAGACTGAGACTGCAGAATTTTGGCACTATGTATCTGACCAAAGTCATCAATGAATTTATTTAAATAATTGTGCAATGGATTCAACCTTCTATCCTATCTGATTTTAAATGTCCCTTTGACATCTCTAGCAATTATATTTTCAGAGTCTTGGCAAAAGTGGCTTTTGGGAGAGTGTTCTTCCTAGACACACCAGAGATTCATCATGCACAAGAAGAATTAGACCAGTGTCTCATCATCCAAGGACTCTTCAGCCACTGTCTGTTTCATTAAATTCTTTGGGCTTCTGGTTCAATCTTTTAGCAAAGCTCACAAATATTAACTCTTTGTAAACGTTACCACTTCCTTCTGGATATGATCAATTTTTGTGTGCCTAATCCTATACAAGCTGGATGTTGCTTTCTACCTTGTTGTATGATTTTGAGGATATTGAGGCCAACAACACAGTGGGGTAGATTGACTATTTGGATCCACATGCTCCACTGTGATTGAAGCCGATCACAGTGATCATGGCATCATTCCACCTAATACTGCATGTAATGAAGCCTTGAACAATTTTAACATGTTTCTGATTATTTGAAAATCCTTTCCTAAAACTTATAAGAGCATTTGATGGCAAGTGGTATGGGTGGAAATTAGATCTTCTGCCTCAAGGAAACTGTGATGTTCCATTCTTAATTGGAAAGGAAAAAAAAATCCCTTCCCAGTGAGTGAAATTCCAGGAAGACGTGAGATAAAATGTTTGGTCTTCATTTCAATCTTTTATGACTTTTGTAACCGAATCTTGTTTTGCAAGTCCATTTCAGGAGAAAGAACAAAGCTGCTGTTCCAAAATGACAAAATAGAAGATCACAATGTTTTATTCAATTTCTTTGTAGAGCAATCATTATCAGAATCAACAGATTAGAAAATGCAATAACTCTCACAAAATCAGATTTTTTTTTTGCGCCCCTTCCCCCAAATACTTTAATGAAATGTTGCCTGCCAGCACACTTAACTGCAAGCACACCCTTGGGATGAACATCTGGGCAGTTTTTCTGGGACAAGATTGGTATCTGCATATAGCTGGTCTAACTCTGAAGTCAAAGAAAGTGAAACAGTAGCAGAATTGTGCCAGACCAGGACACTCTGGGAAAATGCACTGTTTTAGATGGGGATCCCAGCCTCTGGGACCCCAGTGAATTTTGGTCATTGCTAGATCCACACTTCCTGCTTGTACTTCTGGAAATTGTTATCCTCCTATTCCCTTTTGAAACTCAGTGAATGGATTTATATGACTGTAGCAGATTAGAGATGCTATAGTTCCTTCATTTATTATGAAAAATGGAGATAGAAAAGTTAAATAAGAAAATGAATAATTCAGTTTCTTGTAATATATGCTATGTCTTTTCATTTTGATGTTGCATGTGATGTAAGATATACTGTCTGACTAATGTTATACGTGGAGTTTTGTACCAGGTATATCAAACTGCATATCAGGAGCCAGTACAGGCCTAGGAGACAGAGAAATGGGAATTTAAGTCACCTGGAGGAAGACAGCCAATGATCTGGTCTGGATGTAGTGTGATGGGTAGGTTAGAACTGTGGTTCCTTGGCTGCTTCTTTTTATATTATGAGCAGTGAAATACTACTACTTTCAGCATTCTCATAACCTTAACAGAACATAAAAAAAATCCTAGACTGCAGGTCCTTAAATCACTTCAATTTCATATTTTAATTCCAGACTTGCTTAATTTTCTCCATGTCAGTGAATACATGTGTAGGTGACTGTGAATTACACATAGTGAGAGAGCAGCAGCAAACACAGATTTTTATCTATGATGATCAATTTTGAAAATGTTTATTTATTTGATAGCACTTGAAAATAGATGAGGTCCTGGAGAGGAAATTACATGGAAAAGGAGATTGTAGTGCAATGAAGGATTTGCCAATTCAGAAAGGAGAAGGTGTGGAGAAGAAAATGGGTTACAGAAATCGGAATATGTGGTTACTGAAGTTAGTGTGGGTGGCTAGAAATAATTTTGCATGTGAAGGGCAAATGCACTCTTCTTTGAAGTACATAAAAAAAGTGATTTTCTTATTTCAGGGATAAAGGATTGTCTTGGGAATGTTGTCTGAGATCTGTAGATGAGTAAGAACATTATTATTACTATTTATTGAGGAACAGATTGGAAATACTCAAATAAAATGCCTTGCTGATTGCTCATCCTTGTGTGACTTTGCAGCTTTTATCTCTTGCATTGACATTTTCCCTTTCTTTACTGGACAAAAAAAAAAAAAAAAAAAAAAAAAAAAAAAAAAAAAAAAAAAAACCACCACCACCACCAACAAAAAAACAGCTGAAGCCAGGTGGAATTTTGCTTTGGAAATACCAATTTAAAAGAAATACTTTCCTCGTCAAAATAGAAACCAATGTGGAAAACTCTTCTCTTTGTCAAAGAAATACAATGCATAAACCTCAATTATTATTTCTGTTTGGTTCATGACAATTCAAAGCCAGAGCATTTTTGTTTGCAACTTGGGTCAAGAGACAAAGTTTTTCATTATGATGGAACCTAAAACTTTTTGCACAAAACAAAAAGAACTCACTGAATTATTTGTGAGAAGACAAACACATAGATGTTCTAATAAAGCAAGTTCTTAAGCATCTCCTGCAAGAAAGGGTGGATGTGGCCTTGCTTTCTCGTCACCTAATGACAACCGAGAGTTCAGAGTTTGCCTACTAAGCATGCAAGCAAAAAGATTTATTTTGCTAAAAGATTTACTTGGGCATCAGAAAGACCATGAAACATGGTGGAAAAATGCATAGTTTCATCTTTTACAATTTTGGACTCCTTGGGATAGCCTTTGAATTTCAGTGAGCTTGTGGAAAGGGGAGCTTTGTATGCAGATGTGCAGTGCAGGTCTGATAATATTAATCACATAGGAGGAAATTGAGATTCTTTGCCCATTTAGAGGCCATCCATCATTTTCATCATTAAGCATCATGATAAAAGGCACCGGGACTCATTACTTAATTACAAGAGGTCCCTCCTATGCCTTGCAGGGAGACACCTCCAACATTTGGAGCTCCAAGACGGATTGTCTGGTGTAGGGAGCGCAGTGCTTCTCGCTTGCCACCCAAGAGCTCCCATGCCCCGTGGATAACAGGACCAGAGAGGTAGGAGCGATTCCTCTGGTGCTAGCAGAGCTTATTACTGCAAGCGTGGGGCTGTGTGAGCGAGACAATGTTGCTTCCAGGTTTGAGTCAGCCTGGGAAGCAGTTTGGCTGATTTGTCCCAAGCGGAGCTGGAGCTAGATAGCGCTCACGTGGACGTTGCTGCATGTGCTTTGGGAGCACGTAAAGGGCTGGAGATGCTACCAGAATCCACAATACAGAGTTTGGAGAACTGAAATACAGAGCCATGAGGGCTGTCTCGGTTCTGGAAGCTGCACCCAAGCAACCTGTGGGTACCCGGAGCCAACTGGGCTAACAGGGGGAGAGGACTGGTGTCCTCCCGGATCTCTGGAGGGAATAGAGAGAAGGAGCTCATACCCATCGGAGAGCTGGGAGAGAAGTGAGAGTGCGCTGGAGAGAGTGGAAAAGGTCCCCTTGATGAAGCCAAGGCGGGATTGCTCTGCAGTCGGGGAGTTTGCCTCCTGCCCCGAGCGCCTCGCGCTCCCCTGCTCTCCCACTGATGGCCAGCACAGGAGGGCAGGTCCCCCAGCCCCGCTCCTTGCTCTGCTCCTGCCTGCAGTCCCGCAGGGCCTCCTTGCTATTTCTCACCAGGAGCCCTCCCCAAGCCTCTGCTTGGACTGAGGGCTACGTCCAGAGAAAGGTCACCCCTGCGTGCCCGAGGCAGCGTGTTTGACTAGCTGTCCTGTGAGATTAAAAAACGTTTTTCCTTTTTAACTTTTTTTTTTCTTTTCCCTAGTCCTACAGAATTATTGTTTCTTGACATACACCTAACCTGAACCCTATAAATCTTTACACCTGGATTAACTAATTATACATCTTTTAGTGACTGGTTAGCCAGAGTGGTCACTTAACACATTGGCCAGAGGAAGTGATTAGTAGAGGAAGTGATTAGACCCTCTCTAGGTGTTGCATGGAGGAAGGTGCAGAGGGCCACCTTGTCCCCTGGGACTGGCAGTTTTGGACTGTCCTTCACCTGTGCTGCTGCGAGGGAGCAGGGCAGCCCTTCTGCTTCAAGACACAGAAGAGAACAACATGTCCTTCCAGGATCCGCTGCCTTTACCTCTCCTGCTTTACCCCTCTCTAGGTAATGCCCTAAAAGCATTGCAAGCTTTTACTGTCACTTAGCAAACAGTGAAGATGAGCGCAGGGAATCAATAAGAGTCCCTGCAAGGAAGTGTATGCTCTGTTTTGCGCTTTGGCAATGATGAGATGAGACCAAGTGAAAAGATTTTCTTTATCACTGCTCTCCACAGTGAAAAGAACTTTTAGATGCATGTTTTGCTGACACTGTTTTAGCAGACATGATCAAACTCCATTTGCCCGAGTCTGAAAAATGCACGAGTGCTGCAGGAAACAGGGTCTATCAGGAGGCTGTGGTCATTTTCCCATTACAGAGCTAGGGCAGGCTCTGGAAAAGCTAGTCACCCATTTGACTGTTTCTTTTTGGTTTATTCGTTTGTTTCTCTTTTAATCTCTATTTCACCAGTTGACTCTAAAGGAAAAAGATTCTGAATTCAGAAAAAATGCATGTTGCTCTTAATCTCATCTGAGCCTGAAGAGTACTGAGCAATGTTTAAATCTTTCAGAAACTGTGAAAGGCAGTATTACCCTTTCTGCCCTGGACATGAGCTGAAATATCCGAATATGCTAGCAAGGAACTGAGGTGATTGGAAGTAGAGTGGGAAATCAGGGCCATTTTCTTTCATGAGCTGCCAGAGTTATAAAACTCAGGCATCTTCTCACCTGCATGTTCACTCTGCACCTTGTGATGTGCAAAAAACCTGCACTTCTACAACCAGCCACAAAAGGTCCAGCAACCTGCACCCATTCTGGGGCAGTTCTTACTCCTCTGCTGAGACTGGGGAACATTTAAGCCCTTGTCTGATCATGGGTGCCTAAGTGAGGAGTGTATTGGTCACAGTTTGATGTGGGACAGTGTCACCAGCTGTCTCATTCACAACTGCTCCCATAGACAGTTGTTTTTTCTTAAAAAAAATCCCCCCCCTCCCTCCCCCCGCCCCGCCCCAAGGATAGGTGCTCCCGTTTTTGCACAAAATTATCTCCTGGGAGCCTCATGATGGCATCACGTTTTGCACTTTGGGCCAGTATTTTTGCCTGTAAGGACCTTGAGTACCTTCCTGATGACTACATTTTATCCATCCCATCTGCACTTTTAAGTATACTGATGAGTCTGCCTACACAGGGATGAGCACATCTTAACAGCTTGGGCTGTAATATATCCCAGGGTAGTCTGTGGCCTTTGAGTCTGTAGGCAGCAGTGTAACCCAGCTGTCACAAATGATGACTTTCTGTATCAGATGATGTCAAATTACCAGACTGTTGTTGTACAATTGTATCCTAAATCACCTTTACTTCATGTTTTCCTCCTCAAATTTTTGGTATTGCCAAATGTCCTGTGTCCCAGATAACAGCTTTTAGTACATGCCGTGGGTGAGCAGTGCATTTGGCACAGGAAGGACACGTCACACTGGCGGTGAATGTGCTGTATCCCTGAGCCACCTCACCTCCAGAGCGAGGTGGCCACATTCAGTCAGACCTAACAAGCAGCACCAGGGTTCATCCCAGCACATCTACTTTTTGCAATTTTCAGTTTTCACCCCCGCAGTTCTAGGACAAGGAGGATTTGTAAATGTTGTTAGTGTTTCTCCTAACCACCCCCTGAAACTTCATTTGAAAATTGTGGGTGTAAGTGAAGCTGCTGAGATTTGCCACGTTCTCATGAACTGGCTCCCACTGATGTCTCCAGCAGAGCAGTGGAGTGAGGAGCTGGAGAGGGGCCTTGGAAGGCAGGAATTAGGACAGCAGCACAAAAGAGGGCTCTTTCCAAAGCCACGTCTCCTGCTTTCCGGGGTACTGGCGAATGGCTTTCTGGATGTATCAGACAATGTGAAGTGTACGGTTAGCGATGCTGATGCTTTGACATTTTAAGCCGTCTTGCTCTGTTGAACCCATCAGCAGAGATCGTTCCCCAGTCTGAAAGCCCTTTGTGTGCAGAACAGCTGATAAACTTTAAAAAGAAAAATCATGGAGGCAGTTTGGGACAAGGGTGAAAAATAAGAAGCAACACTGTAACTATCCACGACTGGTCACCTTGGGAACCGCAGGGTATTTCTCTATCTGCTCCAGGGTGAGCAAGATTCCCCAGTTGGGTCTGTACCTGTTTGACTGGTAAAGGAACCCTCTCCATGCATGTGACTGCAAACCATTCCAAGCTCCAGGAATGTGAAATCGAGAAGCAAAGCTCTGTGCTGGTCCTGACCTGCTGCACCCTCCCTCATCCTGCAGCATCCCTCCACTCTTTGGTCTTCATGACTTGGGGATCGCAGCTCTCCTAAGAGAGAGCCCTTCTTGCAGGGCTCGTATGCTCTTTCCTAGGGCTGAGGGAATAGGAAGCTACTGCAAAACTTTTAATTTATGTTCTTGTAGAGGACAGGACTCTGTTTGCAGGTGCAAGTGAGAAGCTGACCGTTAGACAGACTGCCACTGTGGGGAACATTGGTAAATAACCAAGAGTTTTAATGATTTGGGTTTGTAAAATATCAAATAAATAATGAGATATCTTGGGCATAGTGAGTATTAATATAAACAATAAAACGACTATGCTTCATTCCAGAAGCCTCAGCATTTTAGTAAAACCCAGAATATGTGATGCAGAATTTTGATTCATTATTGTAGAGGCAGTACATAGATTTTTTTTTTTCAATTTAGGAAAAGATATAGCTTATTAGGAAAAGATGTAGCTCCATAAAGTGGAGAAGGTTTTTGGAAAGCTACTCCTGTAACAACCATCTATACCCCCTGATCTGTTCTGCCCTGCTTTGCCTCCCATACTGTTCGAAATGGGCTGGGGGGGGCACTGCTCTGCTCCTCTTGACGCTGAAACTTGGCAGAATCATACCAGAACTTGCTCCTCCTTGGGCTGCCCTCCTCCGATCCTTCCTATAGATTTAGTCCATTTTTGACTTTTTTTTTTTTCTCTTTTCTTCTTGCGACTTTCATCACCATGATATCAGTCTAGGAATATTTTTACTTTCATTTTAGGGCCAAGTGACCCAACTTACATAGACTGTGGAATGAGGTGGGAGCAGAAGCCGGATATGAAGTAATGAGTTCTTGAGTTGTTATACCAATACTTCACATCAAAAACCTGACCTTTTAAACCCAAATAAAACATTTTATGCCCAGGTGACTATACTTCTCATCTCTGCCTTTGAACTGATGCTGTGTTTATTTATTGTGAGCTATGGTTTTATTGTCATTCTGGGACTGCTATGATTGGCATTTGCCATGACCACACAGTGATCCTGGATGCCAAACAAATTTTCTAATTTGTTTTTGCTGACAGGTAATCTAACTTCACTCTGGTTAATTCAGACCTAAATGGTGCCCATTTCCAGTCTTGTAAACCCGTCAAGGTATTATAATATTACTGCAACAAACAGCTTTCTGCTGGCACTTGGCAGTGGAGCACATGCCAGAAATTCATGTGAATCATAAGGAAATAGTTCCCACTACTGAGTACAGTAAGTTAAAGGAGAAAACTATTTCCATAGTAACCACATATGGCAGGTCAGATAGTGACTTTCCAGATTTACCACCAGTGGTTTTGATCTTGAATTATTTATATAGTGAATTTTAGCTTCTCCAGTCTTCTTGGCTTGTTGCCTGTGGATCTCCATGTTAACATGTGGGAGGAAAGGGAAGTTTTATATGTAATGCCAGAAATGCTTAGGCTTGATGTTTTTATTCATAGATGAAACGTTGCTATTCTCATGGCAAGTATAAATGCAAATAGTAGTGGAAACACTTGGACTCTCTCTTCTACTTTTTACGAGGTAGTAGGCACTAATAACATGCCAGGTGGAGCTGGTAGCAATTGCTAAGTCTGTATTGCCAAACATTTTTCCAACATCATCAGACCTGCTTTTCTCACTTAGGGCTTTCTGAAATGTAAAGTGTTTCGATTGATATTTACCAGTTCTCCTGCTTCTTTAGGCTGTGATTTTTAGAAGAAAGTTTCAGCCAACTGCAGGCTGAACTGGGGAGAAAAGCATTGCTTTATTCTTGTGGAAGCTTTCCTAAAAGAGTTTTACTCAGAAACTTGAGAACTTCCACTACTGGGAGCAATGGCTTAACATTTCGCAGTAAAGGTTTTCTTAACATTGTCTTTTGTCTTTGTTTGTTCCCAAGAATTATATCCAAATGGTCAAAAGAGCAGAGGCCACCCAGCCATGCGAGCTAGGAAACAAGCTGGGTCCTCTGCCACAAACTAGGCTGAGGGATCCTGTATGGGTGCTCTCTGTCTCGGGTAGCTGAGTCATGAGATGGCGGTAAAGACTCCAGGATGGTGAGAAGCACCGATGTGGGCAGGAAGATATCTGCTGTGGAATGGGAAGATGTGGAGAACTCCTTCATGGACTCACAGGAACTAAGGGGTCAGACACAGCTGTTGTATCATGTTCCTTGCCTTTCTAAGTGAGGCTTGTGTTTGAAAGCAATGTCATACATGGTTTCTAAGAAGGTCCTGTGTGCTGCTTTCCAATCCTTGCCCCAGAGCTCCACGGCAAGCTTTTAGCCAGCAGAATTAGCCTAAAATAAAGATTCCTTGATTAGGGAAATCATGTTCAAGGCCTACCAGCTTGTCTCTCCGGGAGAGTGATTGGCAAAAAGTTTGTTTATGCAAAGAGCTTGCGCCTTTGCCCTAACGCCTGCCTTCTGTGCCTTGTCCCATCCTCTCTCTGATTTCTCTTCTCTTCATCATGCCTTTCTGCCCTGCTTCACCCTAAGGCATTCCAGAGGGGGCTGAAGGAAGCTGGCGCCTCTCTGTCAACAGGAGGTAAATCTCTTTTCTGGTTTGTATCTGTAGTATTGATGAAGGATCCGTAACACTGACTGTCAAGTACCATTAAGAATTTTGATCCCAAGTCTTCATTTTTCACCCTACTTTGCACATCAGATATTGTGGATCTGAGGGCTGGTTCTTAGACCAGTGTAATGTTTTGGGTTACTGTGTGATTTTGAAGATGGAACTGTTCACATGCTCGGGTCTGGTGCCTTAAATGTATCGAAAGCAGGTGATCAATTGCTCAGTGATATCAGATGGGTCTTTCCTGTCCCGTAAACTTGAGGAAGGAGGGTAATTTGGTTCATGTCGACCTTTTTTCATTCCATGGCAGAGAAGGTCTCTTTCAAGGTAATATTATCAGCTGATGTCACTGATTCAGGAAGACATAGAGTGAGAGGTCCTGTCTCACCGCAACTCTTATCTCCTTCTGTGGCTTTGGTTGTATTTCTCACTTCCCATACACCAGTGCCCAGGCTGGAATCAAGCAGGTTCTTGTGCTGAAGGAGAGTCCTGGAGTTTCCTGTTTCCGTATGACCCTCTGCTGGCATTTTGGCAACTTGGAACCAGAACAAATGAGCTTAGTGTCATATGTTTCTCCTGATGGCACAACACTTGCTCTGCAGTCCTACAGAGATGCTGCTAACATGGTCCAGCAAAATGGACTTGCTCTGGCAATTTGTGAGCAAGGTGCAATACGAGAGCAGTTGCTCTCATAGCACCTTACACATTAAAATTACCAGTTATTTCTTCCCACTCAGAGCTCTACCAAATTTTAACCGTTGGAGATACAATTTTTCATGTGAACAGTCTGCTTCAGGCTGAATATTTTAGAAGATCTAGCAGAGACTGCTTGGGGTGGCTGAGGTGAAGGAATGAGACCCTGCTCAGCCCCTCTTTAAGGGAGGAGGTGTCCATGCAGACATCTGCTGAGGGGATGGAGCACCTTGCTCTGGAGAAAGGCTCGCGGCTCCCTTGCTGCAATGTGCATCAGGCCGACTGATGTGGAAGCCTGCCCACATCAGGCCATAAAAATCACAGTCTGGCAGTGAAGAAATCAGTGAGAGTTTTCCATTTATTTCATGGGGAACAAAAACAGGCCTTTAATTCCTAACAACAGTATGTAGACATAAAAGCAGAAGAATGAAGAAATAACTAGCAAAAAAATAAACAGTGAAACCACTTGTGTGTGAAGCAGATTTGCCAGCAATTTGTTTGCCAAATGAATGTAACTGTTCTGCTTTCTGACTGAGTTGTGAAAAGCAATAAAACTCCCCCCTGTCCTACCCCTTAACAAACTCGATTATTTCTTCTCTAAACAGCAAAGCAGCTCTATTTTGAGCACATAGGGACTGCCCTCCCAAAACGCTGCCCTGAGGCTGATCAGTGTCAGCGAAGGAGAGGTGTACCCCATCCTTCGGAAAACTCAGGCATTTTAAGGCATGGAGAGAGAGGAAGGGGGGGGAATTGGAAAGGATCAGGACTGCGTAGCCATACTGATCTGAATACCTAGAGTTTAGGAGAATGAACCTGGACATACAGTGATCCTTTGGATATTGTCCGCAGTTGTTTTCCAGTCTGTCTCGGTACCTGTGGCTGCTCTATCCCAGGATACCTCTATGATGGAAAGGCTCTCAGTATCCGGATATGCAGCTAACCAGGGGTCTGGGATGGGTAACATCCCTTAGAGGCTGGGATGCTGATGCTACTCAGCATCTATTGATTGACACCTCAGTTTAATTTATATCACGCTGTCAAACAGATTAAACTTGAAGCGAAGCCACATAAATGTCCCACCTAAAAGGAAGTGGAAGCTGCAAGCAGGTTTTGCAAAGGTTATCACGCTTCCTCCTTATCCCACTAGAGGGACCCAAATGCAAATAAAAGGCTCTGATTTCTCATTTGGGAAAGGTGGAGGGAGTCAAGCACATTAACACTGAACGAAAGACAGCATTTCCCCACCTTTAATATTTTTATTAAGGGTCCTTTTCACTATTCATTGAGATCTAGATGGAATTGCACATAGGCTTGAAGCTAAGAACCAGGACGTGTGTTTTAGAATTGGTTTTCAAGGCTTGAATAGCTCAGGCATTAACAGCTAAAATAGCTGCAAGCCTTGCGTGTCAGCCAAGTGGTGAAGCTCCAGTTTCCAAGCCCATTTTACTAGTGGCCCCACTGCTGTGACAAGGACATCGCTCTTTTTTGCTAGGTGAATGAAATTGCTGTTTCAGATGTCTGAAGAAGGGAAAATTCACTGCTCCTCACTGTATATTAGAAACAAAAGTGAAGAAGGATGGCGGTCTGACTGCTCTATCACAGTCCTTTGGAAGGAAAGTAAAGGGAAAAAAGAGCTAAAGGGAAAAAGACAGTAGCTGAGGGTTTTTTTTAAATAAAAACATAGTACTACTATTAGTAATAGTACTAATCTTCTTCCCCCCACCCAAGCTTCCTCACAGCAATGTTCACTTATACAAAACCGTCTTAACTTCAAAACACTGCTGAACAAATTATTCTGAGTAGGTTCAAGTCAGCTGAATAAATGTCCTGTCTGGAAAAGCAAGACTGATTGTCGTACAAGGAAGATGGAACAAAATCTCTGTTGAAGAGCTGAACTCCTCTCTTTCTCACTTGGAAAAATGCGGTATCTAACTGCATAAATATCAGAGAAGCCTTCAGCACCCATTGACTCTACTGAAACCCAGCCTTGAATGTTTCCTAACTACAAGCCACTGTGTTTAGCAGAGGGACACTTCTACGGCTGTCTGGGATGACATGTTTGGCTGCAGAGAGCTGTGACTGTGTCTCCATCCAGCAGGACTGTGCAGAGTCCCCCCCTCACACCCCATCCTGCTCAGAAACAAAATCACCCTCCTGGAAGCTGGCACTTAAGTACTATGAGAAGCTGGGCCTAATGCAGAGACAAGGAAGCAGGATGGGAAGGGAACACACAGGTGCGTTTTTAAACATTGGAAATCGGCATTGGCAGTTTATTGCGTCTACCTGGATTTGCTTTCCTGAGCTGTTTGTGTCACATCTGTCTCTTTCGTGCTCTTTCTTCCTGAGCTCTTCCTCCTGTGCTCAGCCACCAGGAGCCGCATAATCCATCCACTTACGACTCTGCCACTCACCTCTTATCAAGGTTAACACAGGAAAGAGCCAAGGTTGCCATAAATAGGTCCTCCAGGCTCCGTTCTTCCTGTTAGCCATATTATTAAAACCAATCCCCTTCACTACCCATCTGGGCAGGACAGCTTTCCCTGTCTCATGTGGGAACTGTCACAGAGGAGGAGGGTGCTCGAGCACAGAAAGGTCTGGCATTTTATGCTGGTAAGATTGCTAGGGCTTTTGCAAACAGAGAAAAGCCACAAACAGAGCCCCACTAGCTGACATGATTAAACCAGCAGGAGTGTCACATGTTGACCTGACCTCTGTACCGAGACCCACTTCTCTTCCTTTTTTTCCCTGCACATCTTGGTATTTCCCTCCTGCCTCTATCTGTCCTGCACACTTCCCTCATAATCTGCTGCTGACAGTTTTCTATTAGGCATAATTTCCTGACCATCTTGTGTATAACTTAGACGTGCTGTAAATTTGGAGATTTATATGGAGTTGTATGAACTATGCTCTTGAGACACTCAAAAAAAAAAAAAAATGCTGAAACGAACAATCTTGGCAAGAAAAACACAACTGGAGAGCTGTAAGGCCAATCCATAAGAGGTAGTTAAAGTTAGTCAGTGTCAGTTGATTAAGATGAAACAGGCCCTCAGCTTTGTCACTACTTGGGCTCGAGCCACCAGTGCCTGTAAGTGCTATGATGAGAACTCGGGTGGATAATAAACAAGAAAGCCCTCTGATTTGCACCACTGGACCATACTTGTGCTTGAAGTTTGCAAAATCTGGAGAGGCCCAAATAGCCAGGGCTCAGCAACAAAGGGCAAAACTAAAATATTTTCAAGTGACTAGGCTGTACTTTTCTTTCAAGGCATGCCTGCCCTAAATATGGCTCCTGTTCCTTTACGTTTTTCATTATTAATTTCTGAAAGTATGCTGGTTTGGAGAAGAAACTGAACTCCACAGCCTCTGCTGTACAGACAGTCTGATTCCTCACCAGTTAAAATAAGCAAGTCGATAGTGGTTTTGGCACTGGATTCATAATCCCGACGACCCCAGATCTGGAGAACCATTTGGTACTGGAGAGCGAGACTTGTTGGTCTTTCCCAGCCGTACACCCAAACATTTGTCTTGCAAACAGCCTGTCTAAAGTCCTGTCCAAAGGGGGTCACCCCTGTGAGCTTTGCTAATCCAGGCAGGAGAAAGAGTGGTGGAACTGATGGTGCTAGCGGCCTTCCTTGCCTCTGAAGTCTTTTCTAGTACTATGCAATTCAGAGCAATCTCCAGGGCAGAAAAGGAACCCCCAACATAGCATTTTTTAAAGGGGAAAACATTTTAAAAAGGTAGTTCTTCTCTAAAGGCGTGCTTCGGTATTGCCACACAGAAGCCTTCATTTCACACTGCCAGCCTGGCATCTCCATTTTTGCTGGGGCAGCATAAACCCAGGGGGATAAGGAAAAAAGCACCCGCGCTTAACTCACTGACCAGTCATCACTGATCCTTGCCAAAACAGAACTGACCAACATGCAACAAAGACAGATCTGAAGAACTCACTTGGTATGAACTGTTGTTCAATTCTTACATATGAAAATATTATTAGAGACTGACAGAGGTACTGGAGGTACTCGGTGAAGGCAGGCGCTGTGGGCTCCTGTATGAAAAGATTTAATTCAAGCAGGAAACACCCCGACTTTGCTGTCCTCTGCCCTCCACCCTGAACACAGTATCTGAGATACTTCACCTCTAGCCTGCTACAGGGATACAGACTGGAGTCCAAAACATTTCTTGATTACAGGTCTTGGTTTCTTTAAGTCCACTTAAAGGTTTCACTGACAGTGGAGTGCACAGAGATATTTAAAAAACTGAAGGTTTGAAGTGAGTTATTCCTACCTAAGTCCAGGTTATGAGTTAAACCTTTAGTGTAATTTTAGTGTGTGCAGTAAAATAGTCATACTGATGTTTCACTTTCCTGCACCGGACTGCAGAGGAAAAAGAAAGAGGGTGAATTCACCTCGTTCTCAAAACTCTTTGTAAAATACCTTTGGAGGTTCAATATGCCAGCTTCAACATACCTGTGATTGACTTGACATTTCAGAGTATTTTTGTCATGGTCAGGAGTTTGGCTGTGCTTTTTCCATAAAGATCTAGATTGCATCAGGCATCTTTACAACAAGAGAGATTTAGAGCCTGGGATCTATAGAAAGAGCAGGGACTCAGGCACTATCAAGACAAAGAACTCAGTGCGAAACTAGCCAGTTTGCAACACAAGCTCCACCAAGTGTCTGGTTGTTACTAGTTTCAGATATCCGGAGTGGTCTTTTGCAAAATGCATGTTCTGTGGTAAACCTCACCAGTTTCACAATGGCTGGGCTCCTATGGAGGACAGCAAGAATATTCCTTGGCAGCGGTGGACAAATCAAGGAGGAGTAAGCAAGCAGGAAGCACCACACTGGTGTTTAGATTTTTTCATGCTCATCAAAATGAAATATTTTCTATTTATAGTATCATAGACAGCCAAGAATTTACATTCTTTTTTATTATCTTTGATGTGGTTAATAGTACTCCCTCTTTTTCAAGGGTCAGCAAGTGAAAACTTTAATTTTTCTGTTGCTAAGAATAGGCTAGGCCCAATATTAATTCCATATGATAAATAAGTACAGGAAGAGAGCTATGAAAATGTTTGTTTGAGCTGGCATTGTTTTGGAGCTGTGACAGAAAATAGCCAATGGTGACAGATGCACTG
Source organism: Crypturellus tataupa (assembly GCA_034781795.1). NCBI lineage: Eukaryota > Metazoa > Chordata > Aves > Tinamiformes > Tinamidae > Crypturellus > Crypturellus tataupa. The sequence continues at coordinate 842,237 of JAWLRI010000738.1, forward strand.
AGGTCAGGATCATTGCATGCTATTGATTATATCACTTATTGCCAGCTGAAAGCACAATGCTATTCCTGTTCCTGAGATCCTTTGTACCTACGGCTATTTGTAGACAGGCAAAAAAATATTGCAGCTTTTCATAACTGAACGCCAGGAGAGATACCAGAATTTTTCATTTTGTTACTGCTTTAGATTACAGAATAAAATTAGTTGCATATGTAATAAAGCTACTGATGCCATGAGAAAATGATTTGTGACTCATGAGAAAACATTTTAGCCAAAAATATACAAAGCTAATTGGGAAATGATTTTTTCCCCTATGTGGCAAGACATGTCAGCCATATATTTCTCACCACATAATTGGCAGGAAAACAAAGCAATTTTACAGCGTTGTATTGTGCTACAATATGTTGGTTATTGTAAACCTTTGCAATCACTCAATTACAAGGCACCAAAGAAAAATGAACTAATCTCAGCAATAATAGTTGAGGACTCTACTTAGTTCATAAGTTCTTCCAAAGCTCTGAAAGTATCCTGGTTTTCACCAGGATCTATTCCACAGATCTATTACTTTTTCCCTCTAACACTGGTCAGATGAAGCAGTAGGTTCAGCCCAGATGTATTAGGTTTAATTCTGCATGATTAAAGCAGCTCAGCATCACAAGCCCACTTTTAGACTTGTCCAAAAATTTCCATAGATTAAACAATTACTAATTCCATAGATTACTATAAAAGTACTAACTTGCCATCCAGACTTTGGCAGGTAAGTTCCCCATATTGCAATAGAGCAAGAACAGGCTAACCTGCTTCTTTATTATAGTCGGTCTCTTAAATCTGGAGCTGATATTAATGCAGGAGGCACGGTCTTTTCTCCAACCTAGAAAATATTTTGGATGGTTAGAGTTTTTCTTGGTATTGCAATGCTTTCTGACCCGAGGTGAAGGTATGTTCTTTCAACAGGAGGATATTCTGATGATTAGCACCAGTGAAATGTGCATAACAAGTAAATACAATCTCTATAATGCATTTGTCATACTGAAAGCTCAGAACTTAATGAGATTTTCATAATTTAAATCCACAAAAAAGCTAGTCAGTTTGACAGTTATGGACAACTGCAGTGACAGAGCAAACTCAAAGTCCTCAAGATCATCTGTTATAAAATTCAAACCATGTTTTCTCTTTTTTTTAGGATAGGCATGCATAATTATTTAAACTCACACTTATAACACTATAATTCTCTGAGCTGGCTGACAAAGGATTTATAATAAAGAAGAACTAATCCATCTTGGGATAAGGAGAGAGCATAAAAATATAATAACCTATCATATATTATTTCTTCCACAGGACCCTTGCTTCATTCAGTGCAAAAGATGAAAGATATTAATTGAGACAGCATGGGACTAAGGCTATTGTCTATAGCATCCCTGACTCGTTAGCTACAGAATTTGGAGAGCATGGAGGTAGCAAATTAAGGGATTTCAGAAAGAGAAAGTGTGGCCTAATGTTTAATGCAGTTAAATACCATCCTGAAGAGTCTGAATCTTGCGCAGCCTCTGAGCTCCTGGAAGTTGCTGAACAAAACTTTCCACCAAGGAAGAAGGGGGTCTGCTGTTGGTGTAATAGCAGGATGCATGGTTCACGAGAAGATGGGATACTGGGGTTCAGGTCTTCCTGTAGCATAAACAAACTCAAAAGTATCCTTTTCTGATCTCAGGGCAATGGACTGCAGAGGGGAAAAGGGAGCTCTGGGGAGTTTCTCATTTTATCCCTGGTGTCAGAGGAGTGACCCTGCTCATATCAGTGCCTGCCTATAGAAAGGATCCATGCTTGTGGAAAGGATCGTGAATTGCTTGACTGGAGTGACTAGGGACAGGACTCAGACAGAGCTGATATACTACATAAATCTGGAAAGATTCTTGCTTAGCATACTGGCTTTCTAGGCTGCCTTTTGGAGTGTCTGGCTCGCTCTAATGTTGACTCTAGCTGTGGTGTTTCAATCACCCTGCTAGGGACAACTACCTAATTTTTAGGTGCTCTGATACCCAGAGTCACCAAGAGCTGTTCCAGATCTGGGCCAAAAGAAGTAGCTACCAGCAGCTACTTTGTGTTCTATCTCTGTTCACATCAGAAGTCCCCTCATCTGTGCCTCCAACCTGGTGTTGCACTGGAATCCCCAATACTCTCCCTTCATTATAATATGTAAATGCAATATATACCAGTACTGACAGGACAAGGACAGGTTATGGGCTGTGCAGGTGAAGAGAACACCATTCAAGGTGCTAGAAAACAAGAACTGCAGCTCAGTAGCCCATTACTCAATATGGTGCAGCAAAGATGGCAACTGAGGTCAGATTCCCTGATATGTCCAAGCCTATCCCTGGAAATGGAATCCTTCCTTTCCTACAATGTACATGGTCTCCCCTCAATACAACATGTACAATGAGCTCAGGACTATTGGTGCTTGACCATTTACACGTATATGATCTCTTGCCTGATGACTTATCAGGATACGTGTGCTTGTAGGCTGACCACTGGTTATATCTTAACAGCCTCTTTTCTCTGAATTCTGTCTGCTTCCTTCATCTGAGTAAGTAGAAAGTGAGCTCCTCAGACTGAATATTAATTAGGCCAAGTAAATACAAAGCAGACGAGAAACAAACAAAAAATACTGCTAGGGAGGATCATCCACCAGTCTGTGGTTGGATAACATGCCTGGAGAGCACCGTTCTCTCGAGAAGAGTTAATGAAAGACGCAGACACCCTGCGCGACTGTAGCTGTGCACTGAGAAGTCAGCAAGACTCCACTGTGACTTATTTAGGAAAATCTATGGGAGTGGTATTAAGTGGGGGAAAGAAAGAGCAGCCTAAACTTTTGGTGCCAGAGCTTTTATGTCTTTTTATCAGCTCCAGGAGTCTTCTGGCTGTCACTTGTAAAATTATTTGAATATCCGCTGATGTTTCTTCTCCCTGTCCAGCATTGCAAGCCTTGTGCCCTTTTACCATGTCCTACCTCTAACTTACTCTCACACCATCTGTCTTCTGGTGCACACCATCCTCCACTGGTAGAATAGGCCTTATTTAGCAGAAAACTCCAAGGGCAGTTTTCTTTCTTAACACCCTTTCATGACCTACTGCCCAGCTGAATTCAGTCCTTGCCTCTGGTTCTGGCTCCCAAGGAACACTCCTGTGAGAGCTGCTATGCTCCATGCAGACTGATTCAGTTCATCTTAAGCCAGGCACTCACTGCACTGTCTGCACAGCTGAATCACACCACTGGGCGAGCTGTTAGGCACTCTGCCCAGGTGCCTGTACACTGCTGCTGAGAGATAGCTGATGCTTGGGGGAATTGCTCCTGACCTCTGGCGGTCCATTGTGGGTCCTGGGTCACCCTTGATAGCTTCTAAGTTCATAACTTCACAAGGTTCTTGTGTGTAGGCAGCTAAATTGAAGTCTAATTCTCAGATGAGGTCAGTGAGTTTGGAGACACCTGGATCTGCATGTAGAAGGTTACATGCAGCTATCTGGTCATCTGGACAGCTCTTCAGGATCCATAGGGTGTAAGGACTGGGTCTCCAGAGCCATTAAAGAGAACTTGGATGACTGTGGACATGACATATGTTTACAGACACCTGAAGTTCAGAGTTGGAAGCACCTACTGCCAGCCCTCCCTGTCCCTGCTTCCTCTCCTGGCCTCCCCCATGCTCCAGACCCAGCCTCTCATTTCAGCCTAACGTGGGGCCATGTGTCACTGCCCCACAATGCTGCAGTAATGTCACGCTCCAGCCTGACCATGACCCAACCCCTGCCCAGCCTCGGCCCCCTTGGCCTGCATGTCCTGGCCTCAGCCTGTCCCCATGCCTGCAGCGGTGCTTGAGCTGGAGGCTGGGGCTGCCCTTGGATGCTCTGCTCTCTTTGGAAGGGGTGCGAATGCTGTGCGAAACATGTCTGGTGGCAGCTGGGAAGTGGTGGGTCCCTTCCAGAGTCAGAGCCGAATGATGCCTGCTGAGCTAATGAGTAGTTCAGCTCCAGAGCTGTGGAGCCCCTATTCTCAGCTGAGTTTGACCTGCAAACAATGAGGCTGATCCAGATAATAAAAATCTTTGCTAGTGAGCTCTTGCATCCCTCCTCTCTCCCTGGTCGTACTAATACTGGGAATGATGTGGCAAGAAAAATGGGCTGCACAATCCACAGGACAAGTTTGGTCTCAAGACAAGTATCACAAGCAGCTTCAGTTACAAATAGTACACAACAGCATTGTGCCACAGCCAGGATGGAGATAAACTGAGAAACACACAAAAAATAAACCATTTTAAACAAAGTAGCTGATTTATTATTTGCCATTTTCCATTTACTCCATTTAAGAGTTTTTTTTTTTGCTCATGAATTCTGTTCTAATATTATTCTAATACTGGGAAATTGGCCTGACCCAATCCTTATGTTCCAACATTCCTACTTCTTTAACAAGGCTATGAATCCGGATCTCAGGTTTTGTTTTCCTGAAGACTTCATCTTTCCAAAGGATGGAACCAGTCTCCCAGGTCCGTGCAGTTCCCAGCTTCGAAGTGTTCCAGATTTTGATGTGGCTCTGAATGGGGCTAGTTTGCAGCATGAGCACATCATTCTTTTTTGAATACAGTCTAATGAGGTGTAATGAGTCTAATACTTTACTACAAGGAAAACAGACCACATGCAGATTGGATTTCTTCCCCAGTTGAAAAGCTCTGGTTCTCCAAGTCTTTGGGTGGGATTTAGTAAAGAAGTAGGGCAGGACTCAGTTTCATAATGTATGAAAAGCCCTCGAGTACTTGAGAAGTCTGGATGGATCTGGAAAAAATATGGTCCTAGTCATACCCTGCTGGAATGATGCCTGAAAATCATGTGGGACCTCCTAGGGCATCTGTAATGGCACTAAATGCAGCCCTAGATTGCTACTGACTGTAATCTAGGGCACATGTAGTCACACGTGGACATTTATCATTAGGTGTCTCAGTTCAGAGCCAAATCTCCTGCTTTGTGCTTGATGAAGCAGATTAGTCAGCTGCAAATTTGGCGCTTTTGGTGTCCCAGAGCTGGAAGGGAGCTGAGATGCGACACAGCAGACGTCCAAGGAAAGAGCCCAGCTGTGGAGGGAACATGCGGGAGTCTCATGCTCAGCGCGTGAGACTTGATAGGGCTGTACTTCATTGTAGTCTGGGACAAGGATGGAGACATTATCCGAATCTGGGTTTTGCAATTACTTAGGGGAACCATAATGTGAATGCAGACCAACAGAAAAATCAAGTGATGTTCAGATGAAATTGATAAGTCATTGAATTATGTGTCTTCCTGTGTCTTGAATGAATGAAGATCAACAAATAATTTTTTAATAGGAAACATACTCAAGCATTGCACGCAGTTCCGAAAATTGTCAGGCTGGAGGCCAAGAAAAATAGATTTTAGGATTTTCTCAGCTTCATAATTGTGTTATTACATTGTACCATAGAAAATGGGCTGTGGCATTAATTCTGCTCTCTGGAATTAAAAATAAGAGGAAGTATTTCTCCTTTAATTGACAGCTAAGATTTCGTTCATGGGGTATTAAAATAATTAGCTTTTTGCCTACTGAAATCTCTCCTGTGCTTCTGATAATACGATTTAGTTTTGGCATGAAGGCACTTGCACTCTTGTGAAACATTAACCAGTACAAACAGGGAAGAATTGCTCTTTGAGGGAGAAAAAGTCACCTATGGGAGGTAGGGAAGAACCGCAATGTTTTGAAACTGAGGGAAAGAATCAAACTATTTAAATGCTTTGAATGAACCAATTTTATCCTGTCTGAAAATCCATCGTGAAAAAAATCTCTGACCCCTGAAAGGAATATTTGGAACAAAATCCTAGAAACCCTGATAAAAGCTTCTAGTGTTGTATTCTTTCCTTGCCACAGAATTCATCTGTGTACAGAGGCATTTTCTTTTTCCTGCTATTTATAAGGGTCCTATAGATCTTTGTCTTTTGGAAATGGGACAGCTTTGGCAAAGACTTTTTTTGAACATTTTTCACCATTTCAGTGATGGAGAGAGGACCAGAGCAGTCTGAGCAAACAAGGGAAAGCTTGACCTTCTTGGCTGGTAGGGGAGCTAGGTGGGAGAACCTGGATTTTCCTTCAGTCTAATGTGACTGAAGGATGTGACTGATTGCCCACTTGGACTAAATAGTCCAAGTGGGCAATGGATGGAGAATCTCTCTCCCAGGTGACATGGTGTTGTTGGTAGCACTTGTGGGGAGTACATATTCACTTTCCTTCTCTGCTCATGTATTAACCATTTCTAGGTCCTGATGGCTTCAACATTACAGCTTTGGGAGCAATATCTTTAAAATACCAGAGAAGTTCTGCACAGATGGCAAGTGAAACAGGATGATGACAGTCAAGGATGGGGACATAAAATCCAAAGCTCCTGAGTTCTATGTGCTGCTTCTGGCACAAAATCATTCTGGCTGCTATGGGTGGCACATTCAACAGATGTTAAATTCAGCAAGCAGCTCCTGGAAGATACTGGTAACACACTGAAGTTACCTAGTTCTTTCATTACTTTTTTGTATCTTTCTCATTGTGATGAATTGCCCATTAGAAGAGGAAACCTCCACTCCCCAACTCCATTGCACTGTTTTCTCTTTCCAGCTTGCCAAAAAATATGAACTGTCATATGTGGAACTGAACAATGTTAGAAAAAAAAACCAGATCTTTGTTGTTGTCACCCATTCAAACGTACTATAGAGGTAAGATAGTGAGGCTTATTTAGCAAATACAGCATCCCTATTAGTTTCCCATAGCAAAGGTGGACACAGATAATGTAGCAAATATTTGGAAGTTATGTTTACAAGGCAAGCATCTGAACATGCAGTTCAGATGGACAACGAGCAATCCTTGCTTCTAATCATTACCAGACTGAAACAATACTAGTTCTGGCCTTCTCCAAGGGCCCTGTGTCTGAGGTGATGCAGAGATCTGTTTTTCAACACTTTTGGACAAGGAAGATATCCGAAAGCATTTTGCAAGCAACATCAATTCAGGCCCCAATTCAAGAAGCTTCCCATGCATCACAACAGTTTGCGTTGGTATGCAGTGACTTTTTTGTTTAGTAAAGCAATGTATAATGGTGTGCAGGACTGAAAATGGAAAAAAGAATTCTGGAATTTCAGGAGCTTCACATGAAGTATCAAAGTTTAGATTTAGCTAAACAGAAGCAAACTTTCTGCTTTTGAATCAGGTTGAGAGACTAAGCAAAATCACTGGGATTGCTGAACTTTGCTATTTAAATGCACAGATGTGAATTTGAAGTCTCCCTCCAGCCAACCTTTTCCGAGAGAAATGCTGATGACGCCTCTTCACAGTGAAACATCACTGCAGGACTAGCCAAATTCCTCCAGTATTTCCCATGTCTTATTCTATTTTTTTTTTCTTATTTCTATTTGTGGTTAAGCAGCTGCCAATTTTCACCAAAGAAGCAACCGCCATTTGATTCTTGGTTATGTGATATATATTTAAGTGTGTGGGGGGTCTTTCTTACTATGAAGGACATTGAAATGCCAAGTATCATATCTGCTACTGTATTTTAGTTGCAGAACAGCTGTGAATGTACGTTAACCACTCCTCAAGACAATGAGCGAGCAGCACCTGATACAGTTTTGAAATGGACATACAGAATGGCTAACCTTTAAGTTTTGAGGGAAAAACTGAATCCAAACATTAATGATATCTTACAAATAACCATTATATATCAAAAACATATTTATTTGGATTAAATGTATATTTAAATTGAAATAATCAAGATCCAGTATGATGTAAGGATAAGATTCTACTAAATGGAAGAGGATGGATAGAGACATTCTGCCATCTCCAATCTGGAAGGCTATTTTCAAAAGCAGACTAGGTAAAGTACTGAGTAACCTGATTTGATCTCTCAGCAGGACCTGCTCTAAGATGAAGACTGCCCTAGAGACCACCTTAGGTTTCCTGTACCCTGAATTTTCCTGTGAGTCCATGATTGCTTATATATTGAAGCTACATTAAGATCTTACTCAAAGAGGTTGATTTGTGTTGGTGCTACTGAATGCCATCCAGGGAGACCTTCCAGTGTAGAAGAACAGTCTAAGAGCTGGATCAAAGAGGTCTTCTAGTATGGAGCTTAGGACACAGATTGGTTTTGGCTGTAAACTTTTGCTGCTTAGAGCAGAAGAGTATGCAAGAAGCACGCTGCAGCGCACGATCCTTAGGGCCATTAGTGTTAGCAGTTGTAAATATCTAAGAACACTGCTGCACTAAAGAGCTTGCTGGAGGAGAGGACTGAGCTGTAATCACTGACAGAGTCTGTGAAGGATCTGACCTTGCAGCAGTGGATTGGATTGATAGCATGGGTCAAATCTGTGGACATCTTTCAAACCAATGAGGGAAAACTTCTATTTGATGAGTAAAGAAAGGAGGAATATGGCTGGAGGGTTGCAATAGGTTGAAGAAGGCAGATAGATTCCCAGAAATAATCAAATGTAACTGAAGATAGCAAAACTACTCTTGCTGGCCTCCTTTTAATATATGTAGCCTTTGTTTTCAGTGCTAGTCCTAGGAAAAGAATTCCAGTGTTACCTGAGCATAAATATCAGGCCTCAGTAAAATTCCTGTGTTGGCGTGATACCAACAGGCCTGTTAGAAATAAGCCACCAAATTAATTGAGATACCTCTGGCTAACCCTACATGGCTTTATATATCTCATTATAATAGAAATACACACTGTCCTCCCAAGAGCTACCCACCTCCAAGGTACGACCACTCCTCACTGAGCAGTCTCTCTAGATTTTTTGATTGACTCGAGAGACTTTTAGGCCAATCAGTTATAAAAGTGAGCATGCCTAGAGTCACTCAAGCTCCATCTAAAGGTAAAAAAATATAAAAAGTGAACTAAGGGGGGAGGAAGTTAGAGAGAAGAATCTATAGTAACCTCTGGATCGGTTAATGGGCTGAACCCCTTTCCTCTCCTTGGGTTGGGATGCTGCCTGAGGAGACTCCTCAAGGTTGACAGCCCTCTTCCTTCTTCTAGGAGGAGTGATTTTGTGGTTGGATATTAGAGCTAGCTAAGAACCCCACACTGTAGCAGAGAATTTCCTGTAAAATCAGCTTTGTAAATGTTGCATTTGAATAAATTGCACTATTTGTGAACTCGTCTACTTGTTTTGAAGGCAGTTGGACCTACATCAACAGACTGCTTGTGAATTTGATACTGCTAGAGTCGGGTCTAGAGTTGATAATACTGTTTGTGAACTCGATTCGTTGTTTTGAAGGCAATCAGACCTACAGTTGACAGACTATTCCTGAATCTGGTGCTGCCGGAGTCGGCCCTATAGCTACCACATTATTTGGTATCCCTATTAAGGGATAATTCCGGCTGTCTCATGTCCCTCTAACCTCTGAGAACTGGCTGGAATGCAAGGGGATTCATTTCTTACTAAATCTGCCCTGCCTTCAAACCGCAACAAATGCCTACTGGCACTCTCTGATTTTGTTTTTATTTGCTTGTGCGGGTTACACTTATCTGTAAAAATACATTCTGTTATGAGCCTATCATTTTTTTCCTGCTAGTCTGCTTTGAATTCACTACAAATCTTGAACACAAATAGTGCATACAGTTCTTGGATTTCATTCCAGATTCTGAGCATTTACCTTGACCAACTTCAGAAGAAGTTCCTGCTAAAAATGCATGTCACCAAATCAAAAACATGTCTGTGTACATTAAAATCAGTCAAGCAGAGAGAGGACTGCTAGGCTGACTATGGGAACAGTACTGGTCTTTTCAGTTAACTGCGCAGTTTCTTCCTCACTGGTGCTATTCCAGAAGGGTATTAGCACAATGCAACTTGTTGGAACACATAAATACTGAGCACCAGATGAAATAGAGTTGCTTAACTTTTCCTCAACGTGCTTTGATGAGATCAGAGTATGATCCTGTAGTTTACATTGCGGTGTTTTTGGCGGGAGAAGAAATCACTGCAACAACTCAAAGCTGTGGACAGAGGCAAATAATATATTTATTGGTTGATAATGCAAAACAGAGAATTCTATATAGAAGGGAGGAAATCATATTCCCTGGCTGGGAAGGTACTCAACTGAACTGAATGAACTGAATTTTAAGTCAGAGAACCAGACATGGTTAAGACTGAGAAGGAAAGGGAGAAGCTTTGCCCAGCTTTCCCCGTAAGAAAATTACAAGACCATACATCAGTCTTCCAGATCTCTGTCTTTCTCATCTGCCTTTACAAGTAGACATGCTCACATTTTCACGTTCTCCCTCATTTTGGAAGGATTGTCCCTGATGAGGATTTGCTTAACACATATATGTGTATTTGCTCCCCAGATATTGAGTTGTTTTGCAGCTGAGCACGCTGCCAGAAAGTCTTACCCTGTGTTTGCCTCAAGCAATGGAGAGAAATAGGACACTGAGACAGTGAACCTTTTTTTACTCTGTTAGGCACCAGTTTCCCTTCATATATCACCATCACTCATGAACAGCATAGAATGAGAGAAAATTCAGTCTCTGTAATGAAGTCAATAGCTCCTCATCTATAGAAGAAGAGGGATTTCAGCCAAGAGAGCAGAATAGTTCGTGTTTTCTTCCTTTTTCATTTCAGCTTCTGCTGTGTGTTCCTCAGCACGTACGTTACCCATTTTTTTGCAGTCACTAGGGGATAAATTATTCCAAGATCCTGCCTACCACTACTTCACCACTTATACCCTTTTTGATCAACCTATAATTAACGTGTAACCTATACTCCTCCTGAATTTGTCATAAGGATTTCCATGGGAATTGTATTCTCTAGACCAGATCATGCTTTGTTATTTCAATATGAAACCACAGTAGTTCCACTGAGACCCTACAGTTTTTTATCTTCATTCACATATGTGAAACCTGTGATTCAATGGAGCTATTCCGGCTTTGCGCTGGAATAACTAATAAGTTGAAACTGACTGCAAGTAAATTTATTGTAGGGATTTATGGCACTGAGTAACCTCACTGGTTAGAACGCTTTTAAATTCCAAGTAAAATGAATTTAGAGACTGATGCTGGTGTCTGAAGGCACAAGTTTTGCAAGATGATTTCAAACTGGTGTCAGGATTACTGTTAAGAAGATTTCGCTTATTATTCTTTGCTTGAAATAGGCAGGGTCTTTCAAATAAAAACTGTAACTTCTGAATTTCATATCATATATACAACCCTTGTACAAAGTGGTGGCTTCTTGGAGTAAGAGCAAGAAAGGGTTACCTGTAATGCTAGACACAGATATTCAGAGTGATTCTGGCACTGTCATTCTTCAAAAGATCAAATAATCAAGTGATTAAAACTCACTAAAATGCTCAGAGAATTGTCTTCCAGAGGAATTGCAAATGCTTGCTGATTAATTTTATAAAAGAGTTCCCCAATCATTTTTGTTATAAAAGCACACAGATAAAATGAGATTCAATTCAAGCTAGACTAAATTCAGACATATATTAAGAGTAATGCCTATATTTTAAAAGGTTATCATTTTCTCATTCACTTCCCGGGGAAATGCAAATCAACAGTCTAGAGACTTATGTTTTGTACATGGCATTGTTAGGTATACTAGCTTATTGTTAGGTATACTAGCTTGTAGTGGTCTTATATTTGCTTTTATTTCTAGGCTCTTCTTGAGCCAACAGTATGCTGAGATATCTGCATCCTTTGCGCATAATAATGAATGTGTCCCTGCAAAACTGCCTGATTTGGCTGATATGTTACTGTATTAGAGTCCAGAACTGACCCACAGAAGACTGAGGGACATGCACCACAAGGGCAAACAGTGTATGTTGAAACTGAGAGCAGAGCCCAAGTGCCAGAAATACACTTCAAATACTGAAATGTGAATTTTGTGTGAAATGCTGGTTGACCTGGGGCATGCTTTTTGTAACAGAGTGATATAATACAAAAAGGGCAGGATGGCGCACTGACACAAAGAGGCTTTCCTTCCTGGAAGTTGTTATTCTGAGGTTATTGGTTTGCCATCGTTCTTTCTCTTACCCAGTCTTCATTCAGCGTGGCAGTGGCACACAGATGACATTTTGAGAAAGGGAGTTCCTGGAGCCATGGTCAGTTGCTGTGTCTGCAGGATATGGGACGAACTACCTCTGGCAAGGGAGAAGGGCTGAGCTCCAACTCTTTGTGACTCCAACCCTAGGGGAGCAGGGTGGCATCCCTTCCACCCTGAGTCAATAAGTTCCTTGATCTTATTTTGGAGGGATCAGCACCAGCTCTTGACCCTATGCTGTCTCTATTCCGTGCTTGCCCCGATTCATACTGCAGAATACTGCTGTGACTGGCAGCAAGGCCTTGCTCTGCAAAGTTACATCCTCCAGGCCACAAGCACTGCGCCTTTACGAGCTGTGCACTTTAACTGACGTGACACATGTTGTCCCGTTGACTTCACACAACTAAAAATGTAAACATGTATTTAAGCATTTTCCTGGGTCAGGCCCAGAATGCTCAACCCTTTTAAAGCACAAATCCATATTTTGCTGCTTACGAATCCCTGTACACACAGCTGGTATTATTTAAGATGTGATGATCCTTGGCCTCTGGCAGGAGTCGCTCAGAACTGAGCTTGGTGACAGTAATGATGGAAACTTCGGATACAGCCCTTGGAAGAAGGGTCAGGCTTTCTTCTTCAGTTGGTACTGTATGTATGACCATGGTGTTTGGGACCACATGGGTGTTTTGTCAAGGCCACCGATCAGTCAGAAAAATGCAGTATTCAGCACTGAGCCTTCTCCAAACTACCTTGCTGGAAAGGAATCCCAGGAAACTTGGGCATATCTGGGGACAAACTTGGCTCTGATACTAATAAAGCCTGCATTAACCATAACTAAATGTAAATTGTACTCTGAAGCTCACCATCAAAGAAGATGTCCTAGGAAATTGTGACAGAGGTTCAAAGTTTACCACTTGGTCATCAGAAGTTCAATTTAAAAGTACAAGCTAAGCACAGAAGTGGTTAGAATGCTTTTTAGAGCTCCTGTGTCTGGCATGGCTTGGAAGGAGCAATAAAATTAGACTCCTGGAAATAAGAATTAAGCTGTATTAAGTTTGCTTTGAAAGTCTGGTGTAGTAGGAGTTCAGTTCCTGAGAATATATTTTAAATAGATTCTACACTAAATTTGTCTTTCCTGGTAGAAAAAGCTGGCAGAATTGTGTGAGACGTACAGTTAAATTGTGTGTTAATGCAGTTTAAGTTCCTGCAGGCAATGCTATCTTTGTAAACAGCTGCTGCAGAAACCACTTTTTAATGCTTCATTATTGCTATTAAAGTGTGATTGCCCCACAGGTCATTTAAATACTTTCAGAAAGGTACAGTAATCGTGGAGATTAGCAGACTAGAAAGCAACAGTTGTATGTTTGCTTGTGCATGAAAATGTTCCTTTCCGAAAACCTTGCAACTAATCTTTCTTGCCATGGCAGGAATAGGCAAAACTGTAGCCTTGAATCAATACCTGCGGGAGATGATGACTAACAGACTCAACAGAGTTTTTGTTTGGAGGGAACACTTCAACTTTTGGAGCTGGTACCAGCTGTTCCTTTGAACAATGCTGTGCTTATGATTCAGACTGGGGTGGTTATGCTGTAAGCAACCTAAACTGATTATTTCCCTCCGTACACTTACTAAAAAAATATTAAAAAAAAAATGGAAAGAAACTTTAGGTGGGCCTTAAAGATAGAGGAGCCTCTAAAGTACTTGTGAATCAGTTTTCCTGGTGTAACTGCATCCACATGTGAATTTATTGAAAACACATGTGACTTTGATAAAAGATTACATTTAAAGAAGGGGCTAGAACTAGGCCACAGACAACAGGGCACTGTGTTTCATCAAACACTGAGCTACACATTTTCAAATGTTTCATGTTAAGAGAAAATGTTTAGATGATTTTAAACAGTGCACTACTCCATTTCCATTGGTTGGCTTATCGTAGACCCCTTATGAGTGTTTCTGTTATAGAATAATCCACCAAGGCAGTTCATCTGGTTGCTTGCTTGGGGGAAGAAAATTGAGTTGCAATATGTTTACTCTAAGGAATGGTATTATGTATTTGTAAGGTTTAGGGCTGGGTGAGCTATCTGGGGAGAAGGAACAGCAAACACAAAAAGTTGTCTGAGATTCATTATCATCATTAAGTTGCTTTTTTAGTATATAAAATGATGATAACTAGTACGTGGTGCAATTTATATTGACCAAATCTCCAAGAGGAGCTGATATGAATTCAGACAATTATGATTTTAAGAACAGCTGAGATATTCTCAGCTAGAGAATTAATAGATGCTAGAGAATATGACCCTATTTCCAGGGAAAAAAATCAGATAAAAACAAAACTCAGGTCATGTAAACTTCACTGTAAATTGTGTATTAAGGTTTATGCTGCACTGTCATTTTATATTGCAAACAGAAACACCCTTGGGGCTTGATTCAGCTTTTCCGGTGTACACAGAGTGCTTTGTGTATGTTATATATAGTTTAGATTCTTCCTCTGTAAATTCAAAGCCTTTCTCCTAGCAATTTAAAATTCAGAAAGCAATTTTAAGTCAAAATCTACTCAATTCTATTGGACTATTATGGTCAAGCTATGGCTTCTGTAAGCAATAGTTAGAGGAATAAGCCTCCAAATACTTGCTTGCATTTGACTTTCACACGCCAGTAATGAAGTATTTCTTGCTGGAAACAGAGTGTTAAATAGCAGTCTGGAACCAGGTCTGGACTCCTCACTTTCAGAAAGGTGCAGTGCTATGATCTCTTCTCAGCAACTTGTGGCCATTTTGCAGCAGAAATGCAAAGCTATCTTGAGATCTACAAACGAGTAAATGTCCTTCATAACCAACAAGAAATCTTATGATTTTTTCAGCACTCTTTTAGTAATTTTTGTATCTCCAAAAATTAGTTCCAATAATCTCAAAAAGTTGCAATGATCATAAGAAATAGCAGCACTCAACAGCACTAGGCTGTCTGTTCTCCATTTAATGAACAATTACTCATAGTTTTCCTTCAGTGTAGGATCTTCTCCATCTTTAGGTATTGCTGCATGTAATTATAAGCAACGTACCTTCTGTATGAACAGAGAAACTGCTTACATTATAGTGTGTTCTTTAAGCCACAAGTAAAGATCCTGGAGTATTGAACTGCCATCTGAGACAGGAATGACCACCATCTGCCTGTTGACAAAACACAACATGGACCTTGCGTCTTTTCCTTCCTTCCTCCCTTCCTCTCTGTCTCTCACTTTCTTTCACAGGTATCATTCAGCTCTGTATTTTTGCCCACACAGTGTCCCCTCTACCATGCAAAGACAGACTACCTAGAGGGCTGATGTTTAAGTTCTCTGTAGAGATGAGCGGGTAGTCAGAGGGCATTCAGAGAATGGGAGACACAGCCTCTGTCATATAATGGTATAAGAAGAAAGATGCTTGGGCCTCTAAATTATGGATCTGTTGCATTCACTCTGCTCTCACCCTCATCTTCAGTTCTCAATCTATTGCTCGTTCCAGCTGACACAGTAATATTAGGCACAGGCTGCTCTCTGAGATGGCCTGTTGGCTGACTTAGATGCAACATCAAGTCAAGTGATACTGTTGTGGATGGTCCATACAGGCAGGATACCTGTCTCCCTGCATAATTGTTCCATCAGATTGAGATTTTTTTCCCTTTGAAGTGGACCTACTTGGGAATCCTAACCTGCCTGGGAATCCTAACCTGCACAGTAAACCCATGAATGGCTGGTACCATAGTTGCCCGCTTTCCTACAGAAATGTGTTTTGAGAGGTAGCACACGTGTAGAATCTCTGTTGTTAAGTAAGGTTGGAGATTATAGTGATGCCTTTTCTGTAGGGAGAGATTGTTTCAATATATCTTGCTATTTATTCCTATGAGTATTGTAAGAATTTAATAGTTTTAAAATTTCCTCTCCTCTGTACCATGTGGCTTGTGGGTTGAAAAATTACTAAAGAGAATAGTGGATGATATAATTCCATAAATCAGTCTATGATAATCAGTGCTTACATTAGATGAAATACAATGAATAATCTTGCAACACACTGATAGCTCATTTGTGAAGTTTTCCTTTCTAGTAAGACATATGACAGAAATAGATAACTAAGAGATTTGCAGTAAGAGGATAACCTTCAAATGCTGCATTCTGTACCAGAGAAAAGGGACTATGCATGTATGTAACACTTGATAAATTACTCCTTTCTGTTTATCGAATCAGTTTTGTTTTTAAGAAATGTGGTTTATGATTGTTTGTTTTGGGCAAGAGAGTAATCCCTGGCTCTTAAAACCCTCCAAAGTGTTTACCATTAGCACACATTGCTCATTAGAGATTCTTCTTCAAATGCAGAGCGAATGTTGCTGTCTTCCATTGCCAAATGAAAATAATTGCCTTCAGGGCCTCAGTTTCTTTCATAGTCTGCTTAGTGGGTCCAGTGTATTTAGGGAATTTAATTTTCATATCTAAATAAAGAACATGTGTATGGAATTACAGGCACTGAGAAAAGGCATAGGAACAATTAAAAGTGTATTAGATACTGCCACCTCATCCTGTTCCTTAAAAGCGTGTAAATGAAAGGACTTGTGTCTCCTTTCCGTTATCACTGTGCCCATCAGTATCACATCTACTAGTGCTTACCTTGTCCTGTCAGCTGCCAGGATCATTTCTTGTTGTGTCTTTGTCTACTAAATTAAGGAGCTTTCTGCTGTCAGAGCTCTGTCCCACGCTGGTACCTTTCTGCCTGCAACCAGCCCAGCACCATCTGTCAATCTGTCAGTACTGGGCACATTTCTGCATGAGATACAGCTGTGCACTGTCCTGCTCGCTATCGGCCCTGATGCAAGGGAGTATTTATTTAACGAGGGCAGCACCAACCCCTGCCTGCCCCCTGTCCCCACCACCCCACAAACTCACCCTTTTGTGGGGGCTGGTGGCTGACAAGGCTGGTGAACCTCGTGGAGCGGGGACTGTGGCACCTTGCTCCTTGCTGGGCCCAGGGCCACGCAATTTGGGCAAATGGGAGGGGGCTGGAGAACAGCCGGTTTCAGTGCTGCTTACCTGCCCCCTCCACCATCCTGAGATACTCTGGCTATTCCTCAGTTTCAATGAGTCCTGCTAATGCCTGTTGCTACGGGGATTTGAAAGAACTTGCATACAATGTCGCCTATAAACAGAAGTTGAGTTGAATTTTTCAGCTTTTAAATCCCTGCCTTATAATCTGGCTGGTTTAGCTGTGTCTATACTAGTAACTAAACTAAACAAGGCTGGGGCACAGGGTGAGCAAAGTCCCACAATAGCTTGTATTGTACAACTGTTGGCATGTTGTTGGCACGGCTTTGGCCCATGCCAGCTAATATCCTCTCAGACAAAGCCCTGGCATGGTTCAGGCACAGGTCAGGGACTGCTCCTAATAGGCAATTTGGATGAATGTGTCCCTTTTCTAGGGGAAGAAAGTGCAGCCATATGCAGGCGTACTGTGTTGTGCCACAGCACGCTATGCCAGAAAATAGGCCTTGTCCTTTGTTTTGACGTGGATAGGGGTGGCTTTTGAGGACTAAGAAACAAACAGTTGCGATCCATGTAGCATGAGTCTGGCTCATTTTTTTGCTTCTCTTATCGCAATGCAGTGGGGTACCGAATAAAATTAAGCTGAATAATGTCATTCATGAGACAAACCTGGAACAAATTCTGTTGCCAGGAGATTTCCAAAGGCATTAAGCAGCCTACTGTAATTAGGAAAAATTAAAGAACTCTATCAATACTAACATATGATTGATATTTCATTAGTGCTTAGTGCTACTGAGTAGTACTTAACTTGTAGTGGTTAAGATAGCTATCACTATATTATAATATATGTTTAGATTAGTCCCTCAAAAGTTTAAATAGTGTAAGATTTGCACCAATCTAGTGTTTGACTAGAAAGTACAAAAAGGTACGATATAGCAAAGATGCTCCTGGGACCTATAATGTCCAATACATCTGCATATGCGGTATGACTCGTCCCTCATAAATTTGGTCTGGCATGTTAGGTGCTCAATCTAACCTCCTAGTAAGTGGGTAGACACCTTGGAAAGGCCCATGCCATATCTGGAGAAACACTGAAGGTAGGAACAGTCTCCTGCACAGCCCACCTCTCTGCCTTATAATTGACAGCTCTTTGAGTTGCTGTTATATGGCCATCGTTTATCCTGCATCTGTTTGCCCCCCTCCCCCTTTTTTTTCCTGAGTACTTTATGCTGTTTTGGTTGATTTTTTTTCTCAAGCTGCTAATGGCCGTGAGCTCAACTGCTACTTTTCAGTCTTTCTACTTATTTTGCACGGCTTTCACCTACTTAACTCTCTCTTACAGCTGAAGAAATGTTTGCAGCAAAGCTACAAAAGACCACACCAAAATGCTGCACAAAACTGGGACCCGGGTTGCCCACCACTGAACCTCTGGGCCTCTATAAGTGTTGCTTATAGAGTGAACCTAGAGAATTAGTTTGATCTGTAATTTTTGCATAGCTAAAATGAGTCCACATGCTCTCTTTCCTTTTTGTCATACAATTTGCTGGATGCTCTCCAGCATCCCAAACCACTGGCAATTCCTTGTTAAAGGAGACCCTTGCCTTCTATTTTGCTACAAGTTTGGGGCTGACTGTATAGTGAAAATAAAAGTTTGTTTCAGTATCAATGCAGAGCAGAGAAAATATTTCTCAATTAATTTTTGGTTTTAGAAGTTACTGATGTTTAACAAGCATCATTCCATTTAGAGATTTGCTTTGAAGTGGGCACTAAAGAAAAGCCAATGTTTTCAACTGGGCAGGAAATATTCCTTCTCAGCATAGCATAAGATTCTGAGGAGAAGTTGGGGTGATGGAATCTTCCAACACATGGAAATCGGAAAGCTGAAATCTTAGAAATCAAAAGGACGTAAATTGAAACATCTAAACTGATGGTAGAGTCAAAATACATGAGAAATGCAAACTGAGTCCTGTATGGCACAGTTCAGAAAGAAACCTCAAATATAATCCCATTTTTCTATAGCTATGAGACAGGAAAGTGAATAAGAAAAGGCTGTTAGACAATTGGGTAAACTGTTATGGCAATTGCTATAGCTAATTCGTAATGAAACTCTGCAAAGTGAAACTGGAGAGGGACTCACTCCTACTTGGCATTCCCTGTGCTGATTGCCTACATTTGCTATTCATTTCAGAAAGCTCTTTGAGTACAAATTAAAAAAACAAAACAAAACAAAACAATAAACCAAACAAGCCCTGATGTTTATTCCAGCTAACATATAGAAATTTACCAGAAGATTTAGAAACAGAACGCATGCCAAGTTATGCATTAAATCTGCAGTTTAGTTAAGTCTAGAATTTTGGAAGATGACATCTGAATGTCACATTAATTTGGGGCAGAAAACCTACATTTACAAGAAAACCTTAAATAGAACACTCATTTTAATTGAATCTGTGTCTGTTTTTTAAAGAAAACAAAGCAAAACATTGCCTATAAATTACCACTGAATATTTTTGTTCTATTACTTCTTACTTTGCTAATACTCATTCCAAATGCTGCTTCTTTATATTGCCATTTTTCAAAGGAAAAAAAAGCAAAGGTTTCCTTCCTCAAAAGGCAACTGTTTTAATTTCATCTTTCTTCACAGGGTAGAAAGGTTAAAATGAAAGACCGATGACAATCTTCACTTTTATGCTCTATTTCCTAACCCCGAGGAGAGGTGGCCCCATTTTGCTTTGCTTACTCAGGTGAGTAGACCTCCCGCTGCACTCTTGCGCCAAGCCCCTGCATGGGAGCTCCCGGGGAGACTCACCAGCTGTCAGCAAACTGTTGCGACGGGGTGAGAAGTGGTCTAGCTGGCTCCCAGTGTACTGCTTTACATGTTAGCTTTGCCTTAAAATCACTACCCGAAGGGTGGGAAACAAACTCTGCAGCTTGTAAAGCAAATAGGTTGATTGGAAACTAGATCCAAGCGCTTTGGTAGGCCTGAATAAGTTGCTCTGAATCACCGAGTGAAAACAAGCCATTTGCCATCTGGTAATTACCTTGGGGACTGAGGTGTAAATCCCCATTGCTTAATCTTCCCCTCTTTAAGAAAACATTTTCTCATAGGTGGTCCAGATGGTAAGAGGCCTTCGGACCATGGTAGAGGTGAGATGCTCCAGTGCAACAGGGGAGGGCTCAGGGCGGTAGAGCTCTCCTTTGCAAATAGCTCATTAGACAGCTAACGAGGACTGTGCCGATGGGCGAGTGTGCGTGAGCGTGCCATGGCACTAGGGCCCGGCGCCCTGCAGGCAGCAGCCCTGCCTGAAACACCCTTCTTAAGATGTTGTAGACAGGCGGCAAGGATGGGAATAGGCACAAGCAGAGTCAACTGATGGGGTCAGTCTTTCCCTCCCTCTCTCTATATATATTTATGCATATAAATTACAGTGGAAATGCCTCTCTAGTGTTACTGGTTAACTGATAGTGATATCGATCCTCTCCCCTGCTGCAGTTCAAAGAGACACGCTGTGTTTTCTTTGGGAAATCTATCCTGAAGGGAAGAGACCTCTAGCAGGCATCTGAGCCAGCCAACACAAGAGAGGAGAAATAACGTTATTTTAGAGGCTATTTAGTTATGGTATCTGCAGTGCTTCACTCCAAGGGGGGACTCCTCTTTCGCCTCTCGTGACTTTAAAAGTATCCAGAGGCTAAATTAGACCACTTGAAAAGCATGGCTGCTGTTTCTCAAATGACAACCCAAGCTGCTCGCAGAGCTCTTGGAAGATGTCAAAACAGGTTTTTAAGACCCTTTTTCTTTTAATAGCAGCTCTCCTCCCCAAGCACACAGAGCAATTTCATCAGCTCAGAAAGAAAGCGAGGGAGCAGGGCCATTTCCCCACATGCTCCTCTCCCTTGTACACTCACTGCTCTCGTTCCTCTGTTCATGTTTTCCAACCTGGAGACAGTCAGTACGCCAGTGGCGAAGACGCAGCATTGGCATTAAATAGCTGAACTGTTAATTAAGGAGTCAGACTCATAAGGTGCTTTGGAAGGTGCTGCTTCTAAGCGGGAAATAAAACTCCTTGGCTTCACCGGGATGCAGATCTGTCTGTCGACACTGTGGATGACCCAGCCCTCGGTTAATCCACCCTCCTTTAAAAGGACTATGAGTGATACGAAGTCATCAGCCAACCTGCACCCTCAGATAACCTCCGATAACCTCCGCACCTCCAGGGGCTGCGCCGGATCGGGGTTGGAGCAAGGGGCAGCACAGGGGCGAGAGAGCCAAGGGGGAGCAGCGCCTGGGGGCTGGGAGCCCCCCCCAGGGGCAAATTTCCCCTCTTGTTGCCCCTGAGCAGGTGTGACCCGTGTGACACGGAGCAGCAGGTTTTCTGGTGGACAGTGCACTGATGGACTCAAAAAGTGTAATTAAAAACATTGCCTCAAAGGAGCGTTAAGATCCAGGAATGCCAGCTCTGTTCAGAGGCCTCACGGGCAAAAACGAAGAGGGCAGAGATCTGCCCTCCGCGTTCGCCACCTTGTCTGGATTTCTCTGCTGCAATTTAAAATATCTAGAAGGACAGCAAAAATAAGCAAGATGCCACTTCACTCCTTCACAAGGTTCCTGATATCTGCCAATGATGGGGCTCTGGGAACTTTTCCCAACATGTTACAGCGGGATTATGCCCTCAATGTCAGCAGAACGGTACAAGTTACAAAGCATCCAGATGAATTCCTTCAGCCAGTTTGGCTGTGGGCCTTTCATGATCAAATAATGTTTCCCCACAGAAATATCAAATCAGAGTTTTGCTAAACCCTGCTAAATCTCGTTACCAAAGCGCTTTTCGGGAGCTTTTACTTGTGGTGAGCAAGTCCAGTGATTTCAATGAGTCGAGAAATGTCATCCTGAGGAAAGTATCCACTGTCATGTTGGAAAAAAATAATGTTAATAAAAAATCAGTTATTTTGATGTGTCACTTTTTAGGAAGAATTAGAAATGGATATATTAATTTGTTAGAGCATTTTAAAATAAATTAACAAATTACAGGAATATCAACAATCCTTATTACTGTTTGAAGTACTATATGAAAAAATTTAAAGAAATTCCATCCTCCATTAGTTGGCATTTAATTTAGAATGAACTAAAGACAGAAGCTAATTCAGCAGATGTAGGCACCAGGAGACAAATTTGAACGATTTTTTTGACATGAACGCTTACACTGTTCCTGACTTTCAAGTGATTCCTTTTATTTCTCTCTTCTTCTTCTTCTTCTTCTTTTTTTTTTTTTTTATCAGTATACTGGAATGAAGAGAATACCTGTATTTCCAAACTGTATTGGTGAAGCTTGATCTATCCTTTTTCTAAAATCAGTAACTCTTTTTTATCAGTACTGTCAATGGCCAAAAGAACTCCCAAATAATTTTAATTTATAAATATTTTTCTTCTAAGCATCTTTAAAGTAAGTTTTTTGAGTGTATGTGTAATACTAAGGAATGAATAATCCCAATTAAACCTACTAGATGTACATATACCTTTATGATTAGATACTGCCTTTTGAGTCTGGCTGAACTAGGTTCCTAGATGATGATATTACAATTGACTGGGCTTAATAAACCACTGAATTAGACTTTGATAATTCTGAAAAATCTGTTTTTCAGAAAAAATCTTTGCTCCTCTGATTGCTGTGCTCACGCATTTTTATTTTTTAAGGAGTCTCCTTCCCTGGAGATCTTCAAGACCCGTTTGGATGCAGCCCTGTGCCATGTGCTCTAGGTGGCCCTGCGTGTGCAGGGGGGTTGGACTAGATGACCTCTAGAGGTCCCTTCCAACCTTAGGCATTCTATGATTCTATGATTTTTGAGTATGCCATATGCTTTATTCATGTTTCTTTGCTTTTTTTCCTGAAAACATCAAAATTTCAGGCGATTGCTGAACTTAAACAATATTCCATAATGAAGGCTCAGAACAGTCTATTTAGAAAACGTTGAAAGAAAATATTATAATTACTAGGATTTTTTTGGCAAAAATTTATATCTTGAATTTGCCTCAGTTTGCAAATGCATTTGGACAATTCCATCCTGCAATATTTGACAAATGTTTTGCAAGTCTTTAAACTTCCCCTCAAATGCACTGCTGATGCAATTGCCTCTGCAACAGCATATGTAAAGATGGATTTTCCTTATGGGATATCAACCACTAATTTGGTCCGAGCAGCACTCATACTTCCGTCACTCCTGCTGCCTTTGATTTGGAGCCATTCCAGTGGCATTCCTACTGCAGCACTGCGTGTTCAAGGTGTACAGAAGAGTTTTAAATTACTAGTATTAGGATGTTTCTTAACTCTATGGAGCCTCAGTTTCCCCAATGGGATGATACTGTTTCCTTACTCAGGAATATAAAGCTGTGATTCGCTACTAAAATACAAGATATTGTTATGATTCTACTCAATTCCAACTACTTTCCACGTGGCATTTGCCTGGCACAGCCTCCTCTTCCTTCTGCCGTTTCTTCCAGGACTGATGAAAGTCATGTTTTCAGTCAGATATTATCTCCCTGACCCCAAAGTCCAGACTGTGAAAAACTTTCGGTAAAGCTAAATTCCACCAGACTTTACAATCTCAAGTACAAAAAAATTTCTACTGAAATTCCACCAACCTTCCAGTCTGCTTTTCAATAGCCAGTTACAAATATTCCCTCACATTTGCTCTGCAAGGATCTCGAGTTTTTCTTCCCATGAAGTATATTTTGCTGCTCTGATGGAGCAGTTTTCTCAGCCTATGAGCCTATGTTATGGGCGTTATGGGAAGGAACACTGCACTCAGGTGCATTAAAGATGCGTTGCAGACAGTTAGTAATGCCAAAGTTATCATGTGGTTTATGAATAGTATAACTTTTTCTAAAGAACTTTTGCAGATAATTTATCCCCCTTGAAAGGATCACCCATTTTGAACTGAAGGGAGGCAACATGATATTAACCTACAGGCTTGTGAAACTGCCCTGTGGTTAGAAATTCTGTGGGGTTCCTTTATATTTACACTAGCTGCCAAAACAGATTTAATCCGTTAAAGCTTCAAGATGTACATTTCTTGGCTTGTGCACTGGGACATTTTCATACTGGAAAATGATGAATATTTTCCACATACACTGTGGGCTTCTCAGAAGAATGGGTAAAATCGACTTATTTGGGGAATAATGTCAAGGCTGAGAAGCCGGGGAGGAGAATGGGGATTAAATGAGGTGAGGAGCTCACGTGCCGGGCACCAGGGTCTGGGCTGGAGCCAGGGGTTGCAAACCCTGCTCCTTGGAAATGCATCCAGGGCCTAATGGAGCAAGTAGGTTTGGATGTTCTGCCGGAGCTCAGTGCTCGTTCTGCTTCCCCTATGGCAATACAGCTAAATGGCAATAAAAAATCAATGCAAACATGATTAAATTCATATAAACACACTGATACCCTTACAGCTTGCGACAGGGTGTTTGGAGCATCTGTACAGAAGTATAACGATAGTGAGGGAAAATAGGTTGTTAACTCTCTCTTTGCCTCCTGCAGCAGGTAGGATAACCTCTCAGTAAGATAATTAACAAATTAAGATTAATTGAATTGAATGTATTGTTGTTGGAGAGAGTAAATACCCAGGGGATCTTCAGGAAGTCAGAAAGCAAAATAAGTCTGCAGTGAAGCGGATCATACAGAAATATAGGATATAGGAGGAAAGGCATACCTGGGTAAAATGGGAGTGTTTGTTGGTTAACAACTGAATGACAGGCTATGTATTAAAAATCTTTTATTTTCAAGAAAACAATTAAAAACTTTGCAAATACCTTTTTTTTTTTTTCGAGATCTGTGAGGGATAAGATTGGATGAAACATTTCCATCTATTCTTTTAAAGATGAACAGATTTTCAATTAAACAAAACCAGTTACAGATAATGTTACCTTTCCTTTAAAAAAATCACCATAGGTCCATTTCTTTTCTTTATATTTTCCTTCTCCTATTTATTTCTGTTGATTTCACTCTGGAACTGAACCCAGCTCCCACTGGTGACAGTAAAATTATGCTATAGATTCCCATAGGAGTCAATGTGCAGTGCAGAATAGGCACTACGTATTGTTTTAAATTCAGGCTGTTATAATTAGATATGACTTTAAATAGCAGTGTTTTATTCTGGATCAAAGACGTCCAAAAGTCCCATCCTGTTTGGAGCTGTGATTTTGGTTTGGGCCCTCCTCCCGGGGAGGGAGAGACTGATTAGCTGTAGAATCGGTCGGAGCTCCCGGCCAGCAATATTTTTATACTTTTGTGGTTCAAGGATGGGTGCTGGACTAAGAAAGCAATACTTTTCACTTGTTAATCATATTTTAGAAAATGGGAAGCACATGATAACTAAACAAACCGAAGTATGAGAATGAGGACAAGAATTATGGATAAGTTAGCCAGTGCAAAAATCTTTATTGAACAAAAAATATACTTAGAAAGAATGTACATTCATAATGAAGATTTAGTTGGAGATTGTATTTTTGCTGTTACTGTTGCTATTTTTACCTCCCAAATGTCTTCATAAGCTATTAGTCTAATAAACAAACTATTATCTATTACTTTCTTAGTGAAAATAATTAAAGAAAAGAACATTTTGCCTCTAAGACTTTGGAAGAGAAGCGTGTATCTATATTAGTAAAGTTTTTATAATGATGTTGGTACAATATATTATTTTATTGAAGACGGCTATTATTTGTGCTTAGGGATTTCAAAACCTAAACAGAGATCATCGAAACTCCACCTCCACCTACCAACCATCACTTGAGTTTAAAGTTTAGGGTTTTTGCAAGTGATGATAGGATTTGAAATAATGTGGAGTGCACATTTCTCACCACCCTTTGGTTACAGAAGCAGCCACTGCAAAAGGTAGGTCAGTCCCTGATGCTGTTTTATGTGTTTCTGTAGTGTGTCCTCCAGTGTCTCAACTCCTGGACCTTTCCAAGCTCCCCCAGATGGCAGTTTGCCATGGTGACACAGTCACGGTTTATCAGAGCTCCATGAACCTGGTGGTTCTTTTTATTTTTTTTTCTGCATCCTCTTGTCTTTCGCTGTGAGCAGTGACAACAAAAGCACTAGAAATACTTACAGAGAAAGGAAATAACAGCTTCCTGTGTGTTCCCAAGGGCAAGGAGAAAGAAACTTCCAGTGATTTAGGGGGAAGAGAGTCTGAGTCTGAACGGGCTAGAGAGGCAGCAGCAGCTGAGGGGGGACAGGCAACACAGAAAGCATGAGGTGGACGGAAGAAATGTGAGCTTGTGTGTGCACACACATGTGCAAAGTAAACTCTGAGCTTGAGGAAAGATTTATTTATGTGAAAACACTGCTCCTTTGGAGACCCTCCTGAGATGCCCATCTCATCTTCATGGGGGTCCCTGCCCTGCTTGTAAAATGAAGAGTAATGTATGTATAAGGCTGTAAAATGAGGAAATAAATTTCTTTGCAAAACAAGGCCTAGGCAGGGTGCCTCACTGCAGGTGTGCTGCTGGTAAAAACACTATGACTTTAGCCACCGAGAAAACAGGCAAAAGGTTAGGAGACAGTAAGAACCTTGAAGTGCTAGGATTGAGTGATGGGAAACACACCCGGTTAATAAGCCGTCAAAGTAAAGCCACAGTGTCTTCAACCAGGGAAAAAGAAGTCTAAATTTTGTTTCTCATGTCCCTGATGATGTTCCCTGATCAGTGGTCATGGTGAATCTGAACTCTAAAACTCTAGGCTTGTGAATATATGTGAACACACATGGATAGCCTTGTGCACAAGCTAAAATGCTCTAGCTTACTCTTTGCTGGATTTTGACAGTAAGGCACCGTTACCACAATCTGTGGCTAACATCCAGCTAACATCTAACCTGTGGCTAACATCATTGTATTTGCGTTTTTACAGTACAGGTGGCACATTTAGATGATATTCGTATTTTTTGAATAAAGAAGCACTTATAAAATTTTCTAATGTGGTTCCATAAGATCTTGCCAAACATCAAAACTGACAGCTAAACTTTTGACTTGAAAGAGAGACAGTATTCAAGCGTAGTTTGGATCTAAGGAAAGGAATTACAGTAAGATATGTCTTGGATTTTAAAGAGTCTGAAATACTATTACTCCATGATGTAGACTATGGCAGTGAGATGTTTTATATAAAAACATGGCAGAGGTATGCTTTCCACAAGGGTGCTTATTACCCTTTCCTTGTGATTTCCTTCCAACAAAATTTCTGAAATTATGAGTATCTGGGTTGAAGTTGTCCCTATGTAACTTATTCCTTGTGTATGTTGTATTCCATGATTCTATCGAATGGCACCAGGGGAATCATTGTGGTCACTCAATTCCCAGGGCTTAAAAGATCTATTGCTATGAGACCATAATGATTCAGAATGAGGATTATGGTCTATCAGTAAATGCCATGTTATTATGCATGTATCATAATCTAGTTATAATATAGAATTTTTATGACATATTCTTGGAAGCTTCATTCGTTTATGTAACAGTAATTTACCCTGGCATTACTTGTGTGTAAGAAGAAAAGGATTTTGCTGTAGAAACGTGAATAGGGGCTGTATATATGTAGTCTCGATGCGCAGAATAATGGAAGAGAGTGGCTAAATGATTCTACAAGCTCTGTCCTGATAATATCTTTTGTACTTGTAACAACATATTCTGGTTGCCCTCCAGAGTAGCAGATTTTCAGAATTTTCTCATCTTCTTTTTTAAGGATACCTTCTTGCATTTCGTGTTGATAGACCACAGTGGTGTGTTATACAGAGTGGGTCTGTAGCTGTAGGAAAGTTGTCAGGAAAAAAGGTTTCAACCTTTCATTTCTCTTTTCAAAGAAAGAACAAACATGAACCTGACTTGTTTAGAGGGAAAAGAAAAAGAGAGAGCATGAATTGGAAGATAATTTTAATTGTGAATGAAATAAAGATTCTGTTGGGGCCATAATCAGAGCATATGACTATGAAACTGTGGAGCAGGCAGGTGTGTGAGTGTACACCACACTTCTCGGTAACTGAGACCAATTCTAAACACCAGCAAGGAAATCCCTTTTTTTTTTTTTGCTTTCTTAACTCAATTGCCCTTTATATCCTTCCAAGGCCAGGAAAAGAACAGTGTTTGCAGAGCCTGATTGTAGACTTCCTTATACTTATTTTCAACTGGTATAAATCCCTGGATAGGAAGAAAACAATCTAGATTAGAAGAATACTGTCTCCCAAGGAGAACTCACCTTTTGCGTGTGCCTTGTTTGCAACCTATGCCCAGCACTGAGCAAAAAATATGGCTCTTGTTGCCCTCAGCAGGCATCTGTATAGAAAAGGCGTCAGCCTCACATCTCAGCACTTAATGGGCTCTTAGACATGGAAACAGTCTTAACAACGAGAAAGGGAAACTCTCCACACTCAGCTACAGTTCAGCCAAAGAGAATGCCATTCCACGTGATTTATGTGACATTGTGTGTGGTAAGTGAGTGGGCTAGTGTATTTTTTCACTCCATATTTATTGCTTGGCTAGACTTCTCTTCGTCTGACTATGTGCTCTTCTCCGACAGGTCAGGAAAGTCATAATAAGCAACTGCTCCTTTTCTTCAAACACTCTTGCATTTGGAACCTCACCAGATCAATCTTCTCTCTGTTTCTCTTCCCATGGAACAATGCCATGAAGGATCAGAGGTGGGAAATGTCAGAAATTGTGCTCTATTTTAAAAGATGCTGGAACAGGGTGTGCAATATTCACCTTTTGTGATAGAATCCTCTCTTTTATTTTCAATATGCAATAAAAACTTCAGCTAAAAATGAAAACAAATTAAAATTTTGTTTTGTGGTTTGCTAAGTTGTATCTCTTAATCTACAAAGCAGCTAATCAGGAAACAGAGAAGTGCAAAAGAAAATCAGGATGTCCCGTCCTTCAGCCATGCAGCCGCAGTCAGTGGAGCTGACAGATGGAGCAACAACCTGAACAGCAGCAGCCTTGGAAGCTCTGCTAAAGTGGTCACACTCCGAGAGACACCCCGTATGCTAAAGGACGGACCTTAGATTGTATCTTGTGCTTGATCTTCTATGACAAAATCCAGCACTAAATGTTTTATTGAAATTATTCTGAAGCGTTTGGCTGTAACTGAAGTGTATATAATAAATAGGACTAACCATGCAGTGGCACCACACAACTTAGACTTTAAAAATAAAGACACTAATTCACAGTAGCCAATCAAACTGATTACATCTTAGGTCTAAGTATCCATCCACTCTGTTTCTGCATGAAAAATTTACTCCCCTAGAGGTATTATTCCCTTCCCCAAATCCTCTTTCAATATGCCCATCTCATTTACCATAAGAAGCTGCAAATGTATTGTGTCTTCTAGAAGACCATGACCTTTATGGGATAGAGGCAGTCCTTTGTCATCTCAAATCAGCACATTTAAAATATATATTGGAGACCTTACATTTAGGAATGTTAGAGGTGACCTAACTATCCAAGACCTGGGTGTCACAGTTAGAGAGCTTCTTTAGGTAGACATTGACTGTCAGTGAAAAGCATATTGGGCAGGATTCCATTCAGCAGGAAAGTTCTTAGACTTATGTGTATTGGAGTGGGTTAATATAAACTATGGGGGCAGAGGGCAGGACTCAATTTCTTCTTCATAAGGATTTATTATATTTGAAGTGCCCAGCATGTCCTTAGTGTTCAGCTGCCACTCCAGATGGACACAAGTTTCTCTTAGGTCCTGTGGCATATTTATCAGATCCACCTGGATGTCTCAAACCCTGAAATTCTCTAAATTTCACTAACTGTATTGACCAGAGATGTAACTCAGTTACTATAAGCACTATGTGCTCTCTGAGATGCCTCTCAGACATCCCTTCTTTGGCTGGCCTCCAGCTGCTTATCTAGCAGCTCTGAATTGCTCTGAATTGCATCTCCAAACCCACATGAGTGTCTCTGCTACTGTGGGAAGTCTCTGATAGCAGTAAAAAGCAATATTTAGGCAACTGAATTGATTCTTAGATCTCCATTGACTGCCTGGCTCAGAGGTAGGTATCTGTATTTAGATGCCTAAGTTTAGATCTCTCTCTTTTGAACTCCACTTTGCCCAGCAGGTCAGATTTGAGTCCCATTCTCCTGAACTGCAGATGCAAAATAAAGAGATGTGACATGCCACATGTTCAAACTGAGGTATGCAGTGGGTTTGGGCCCTGCAGGTTGCTCCCAAGAGGTGTGCAAAAGGTGACTGAAAAGTTTCCCAAATGCAGATTGAGACTCTAGACATCTGAACTTGCCAATATTTATGGGAACTCAAGCAAGCTGCTAAAGATATAGGCCTTATTCACATGTAATTGTTTTACTAGGCTAAATTATCCATGAATATTATAACTGATAACATAAGAAACACTCTATTAGTCATACCAGTTGTCTAGTTCAGTATTTCATCTCCTACATTTGCTGGGAAGATCTCCTTTGGGAGAGTATGCAATTTTGGCTGCTTTCTCTAACACCTTCTGCCTCTCTCTTCCAAAATTCACAGTCATTGTTTTAAAAATGTTGAAGGATATGTGTCTGATAGTACTTCTAGAAGCACTTTATAGTCCTCTTATCCATAAATTTGTGTAATCCTTCTCTGAAACTGTGAGTTCAATAACAATCAGTAACATAGTGGCTAAAAGCCGTTTATCAACATATTGTTGTCAACTGACACTTCAACAGTCATGTGTGTTAGCATTATTTATTTTAGTACTTGAAATTTGTATTTCAGTGAGAGCTACCACCCTTTAGAAGGCCACGGGCATAAGGTACTGACCACTTTTTTTTTCCTTTTTAAAATGCATTTATTTTTAAAATATTTTAGTGGAATATTTGCTGTTGTTCTTAAATAGCAGTGCTAAGCATAGGCTGAGAAATATTTTTCAGTTGTGATTCATATCAAGTCCTTCCTTCTGTTTTAATATTTGCGCCCATTTTTCATGCTGACTTTGACAAAATCAGGATGTAGTGCTAGAAATGAAGCATTTATCTTACAGCAGTAAATTTTATGCCTTTAAAGTCACTTTTCAAGAATAAGAGAAATCTGGTAAATTGTCTGAGTAATTTTCAGGGTTTATTTACTGTACTGCTCACTGGTTGCAGGCATTCCCCATTTATTTCACATGGCTACTGAAATTCCAATTCATTAAAGCAATTTAGTCATATACATTTCAACAGGAGGAGACACCTGCTAAGAGTTACGTCTGTACTCAGATGTTTTTCTGAACCAGCCTTTGCCCAGACTGCTGACAGGAACAACCTGTGGGAACTACTAAAAATGACTTACGATAATATCTAAGTTAGATCCATTTTGTATTGAATTATTTTGTTATGGATGTAGTATGCTTTATAAAGTCATACATCTCTGGCTGTCTGCATATTTGGTATTTGTTAAAAAAAAAAAAAAAAAAAACCAGAAACACACTCAAAAAAGAAGACTTCTCTCTACCTTTGTATGTTAATTTACTTCTACCTACCACATTTTTTTTAGTTTTCCTTTCTTGTTTTATGACTTCACAAAATTGCCTGTAGCATGTTTTGAGAACAAATGGATGTGTTCCTCTTTTTCATCATTTCTAGCTAATAAAATGTTCCATTGTGCAAATTTGCATCAAATGACAACTGGACATTAGCCAGATTATACAGGGTTAACAACTGGTAATCTGTTCCTTCTTTCTGAGAGAAAAAAAAATCAACTAAAGTCAGTTGGGTTTTGTCAACATGAGTTGGATGCAGGGACGTCTGAATGAAACAACAGAGGGCAGAGAAATGTAATCGCACAGTGAGAGATGCAGCCAAGGAGGCAAACCTGAAGATGAGCAGGTCCTCCGTGAACACCGGAGATGATGCGCAAGTTTGGTAAGAGCTGCGCTCAGCAGAGTACTTAAAGGGGTTGTTCAGGTATCTTGCTGTATTGGTACATAATCGAGGTCTTCAAAGAAGGTGTCTTCTTCAGCAAAGTGACACGACTCCCATATCTGTTCTTGGAAGAATGAATCTGCCTCCTGACTTCCCATGTTCACGTGTATCTGGGCGCAAGACTCCTGAGATGATAAATAACCCACAGATTAAGCTGTTGTTTCAGACTTAACTTGAATAGGGCCATCCTTCTTTTTTTTTTTTTTTTTTCCCAGGGTAAAGGATGTGACCTTATCTTGAGCATTACCTGACTTCTGTCAGTTTGTGTCACAATTTGAATGTTATTTAAATCCAATTTCTTTTATCTGAAAGTATTTATGTGAGCAGATAAGGCATTAAGCCTTTATCCTAAAGTGCCCCTGCTCCACTTTAGTCCTGCAGATAACACTGACTTATGTTCAGGCTGCCGCTCTGCAGGCAGGAAATCAATTCTCTCCCTGTTGTCTGCTTGATCTTTCACGGTGGATGATGGGGATGTGTGTGTGATGCTACTGACAGGTCTCAGGACGTAGTTCATTAATAGGCTGAAGGGAATGTACTCTTCAAACTATAGAAATCTAGTGTTTCTTTTTTATTTTTTTTTCTGCTGGGGTTTTATTTATATAAGGTGGAAAGAGGAGAAGAATAGAAAAGTTCAGATCTGTATTTGCAGCTCTTCCATGAGATGGAAACTCTCCTCCATCCTCTCTATTCATACTGAGTTTACTCAAGTAGATCCATTAATTTAGCAGAAGAACAAGTACTATTCAGAATGTGTAGAAGTGTCAAAAATGTCTTGGAGCACGCTAGATTTATGGATTGGAAATGCAAAGAGGATTAACTGAAAAGCAGTCATCAAATGGTTTCTAAGCTTGCCAGTGGAGGAGATACTGTATGTATTGGTTTTGCTATATACTTTCGTGGCTTAATGCTAGTAGCTTGCATAGAATCATAGAATCGTTATGGTTGGAAAAGACCTTCAAAATCATCAAGTCCAACCGTAAACCCTTCAACATCATGCCTACTAAACCGTGTCCCTAAGTGCCTCATCTACAAGTTTCTTGAACACTGTCAGAGATGGTGACTCCACCACTTCCCTGGGTAGCCTATTCCAATGCTTTGCCACTGTTTCCATGTAGAAATTCTTCCTAATGTCTAACCTGAACCTCCACTTGTTCAACTAGAGGCTATTTCCCCTTGTCCTAGGAAGGATTGCGGCAGAGGGGAGACATTAATTCCCAGCTATATTGAGAAAGTAGGACCACGCTATCAGGGCTACTTCTCTGTAATATCAGTTTAGCTGTGTATAAGTGTGTCTCTGTAAATATGTCTACTTATGCACTCATAGGAATGCCAGTTTTGCTTTTTAATTGTAACTGATAATCAAAGGGAAACAGCTAAAATGCCATATGAAAATACAGATTTAATAAGCATCTGTTTAAGAAGTGGACATTAATGAACCTTTCTTTATCACCTGTGTATGTTATAATATGCGTAAGTGCCCTTTAGAGTCAACAGAAAGAAAGAAATGCTTCTGGTGTGCGACTCCTCTGATCTACTAGTTTAAATAAATGCAGGGAAGCAACTTGTGGGCAATGAACTTCTGGAACATGCTGCCATAGGAGGTTACAGAGGGCACATAATGTCAGCAAACTCAGAAAAGACTTGGATGAATTCATGGATAGGAGGCTCAAAACAGATGTTACAGGGATAAGACAGGGTTGTATCTTTTACTGTTCTTAATACAGACACTGTGAATATTGGTCGAGTACGCGGGAAGTGACCTGCAGAAGGTGACCAGGCTCATGGTCTGACGGCATCTCCCACTACTGCTCCCGTAGAGTGCTGAGCCGGAGGGACCACAAGTCTGATCCAGAAGGACATATCTTATACTTCTGTGCTCCCTCTGGGCCAAAACATGAATTCATCACTGTCCACCCATCTTTGGATGCTACTTCCTCTGTCCCTTTCCCCCCCAGGGACCACATTGCAGGACCCTAAAAATTCAGAGGCTGGGACATGAGAATAGAGAGGTGGAAAAGGATGGACAGAGCAAACTAAAGTAGGAGTACTGGGCATTTTCTCCTTTTACTCTTAGGATATTCTCTGAGGTTGCCCTCCTTGGAGGAAAAATTAGACATTTTTATGTTGAACTGATAACTGGGAAAGTGCTTTTTATCTCATAACCATAAAATGCATCTTGGTCTTGAATATTTGTATCCATCTGGTTAATAAACACAGCACATATTATTAATGTTGTATAAAAAACAAAGAGTCATTAAAGGAAACAGCTTGTTTTGTGGCCAAAATAAGGGTAACTAGAGTCGAACTAGAGGTCCAGCTGATTGAAGGGAGTGGAAATAAATCTGAAATAACCCAGACCACAAAGGCCTTATGTGGTAGCCCCTTCTCAGGGGTGCTGCAGTAAAGCTGTTGTTGCTGAAGAGTAAATTCTACAGAAAAGTCCAGTTTAAAGGTGTAGCAAATAAGCATATCACACCAGGTGAAATCACGTGGTAGTGAAGCAATGCTCTGTTTTGGACTGAATTATACTTTTCAGTTTGATTCAAAGCTCATTTTCACATTTCTTAGTAATAAAAATAGTCTTTGGCTTGACCTACAACTGAAATATTTGTGTGGACTTAATCCCCCAACCAAAAATGGAAAAAAAATGCCTCCCCAAACTATTATTTGCCTTCTCACACTAACTGTCCTAGTGCTGTGGGAAATAGTTGTAAGTAAAATAGAAATATCTTTTTTTTTTTCCTTCTTATGTTATAGCTTGTGGTAGATCACCAGAGATCACCAACCCAACCTACCTGTGTATTCTTGAACCCTACTTTTTACCCTATGCTGTAAATGGATATTGCACTTGTCATGCAGGGGTCTGTAGGAGCATGTGACGGAGAGATGAGGGAGAAATTCTAGAGAAATTTTCACCATATTTTCTGTTTCTGCCTGTGACATGGAAAAGAAGGTCTAATGCACCAGATGTTCCTCAGCAGATTTTGAATCCTGTTGACTTTCTGACATAAAAGAAATCTTTTAAGGGCATAAGTAAATAAAATTAAAATCAGTTCTGTTGCTAAAAATTGGTTTTGCAGATGTTATGTTAATTAAACAGAAAAACAGTTCCTCTAGATATTCTCAAAATAAAAACATCATGTCTTGAAACAGTGAGCTTCCTTTTGCTTTTATTTCCTCCTACCTTCATATTGGTCCCAAAGCTGAGCAATAGCAGGTCTTACAGCTTTAAGGTCTTAGGTGGTTTATACTCTACTATACTGAGTCTCAGCCTGGCAGCTTTATCTGCATGGGTGGCGGACGCTACCTAGAAATGCCCATGGAATGCTTTGGAGAAACAGGGCAGGGCCAATCTATCTCAGTTTGTGAGTGCCAGCTGTCCTCAAACCCCATGCAGAAGATCCAAAATCATTTTAGTTTCTGATATTAATCTCCTAGAAATATCAAATGTTTTGCATTATTATGGAATAACTTTTACCATGTGACTCAGAGAGCTAGCTTATTAAATCTATGTCTCTCTGGGAATTAGGTGAAAATAGTAATTTACCTGTTCCTAATTCAGGCCTCATGCTACAAACTCTTACTAATTTAAGAAGTCAGAGGGACAATTTTTTAAAAAATAATCTGTTGCTTAACTCTAGGTAGTTTATTTGAAGGATCACCTCTTCATTATCCCAGTTACTCTAAAGTTAATAAATATTTTTAACAACCGTATCATTCCTACCTTAGAAAACTAGTAGAATTTGCAGATTGTCCAGGGAGATTTGCCAAGTGCTTCTATTTTTTTATACTTTTCTAATTAAGAGAATTAAGGTGCACTGTTTTTAAATGATTAATATCAAGAGATTATTCAATATTTCATATATAGACTTATCTCTTTCTCAATACTTTAATGAGGTTTATAGATGCTTTTGACTGTATTATTCATTATCTCCCAATTGTCTTTTTAGTGTTTTATTATAGCTTGACAGACTAAGCAGCTGTTTAAGTACAAGTATATGTTTTTCTTGGTCTTTGTTCAGAGTTGCTTTAGCTCTTGTGAAACACGGATTTCCAGCTGGGAGCAAAAGCAGTTTGAAATGTCTGCAGCAGACAGCTAAGGATACAGTTTAATTAGCCTACTTTGATCTTTTGTGTGGTGGCTGATGATTTACTACAGCTTGCAGCATGGTGAGGCAATTATATTCATGGTCATTATGACAGCATCCTTTGAGCCAGAGTTATCGTAGAAGTAAGATTAACTGTAATGGGATTTTGTGGGGCCCAGAAGCCAAAATAAAGTAATGCTATATCCAAGAGTGCAATAAAGAGTGCAATAAAGGAGAGCTTCATAAGTAAAATATTGGGTGAAATCTTGGCCCAGTTGAAGTTAATGGCAAATTCTTAGTAACTTCACCAAGAGGAACTCATTCATGGAGTATCCCAGACATAGAGTAACTTGGAAGACTTCCTGAAAGATGTAAACTACATAGTCTTATTTGGGTGGATTCCACTGTCAGGCCAGAAAACAGAGCTGTACGCCATTCCCTTCAGCATTATTTTCTTCCTTCTTATAAAAGCATAGAAAATGAATTTGGAGATTCTAATTAGCTTTTGGGCTACTTTCAGATTATTGTCCTCAGGTCCTGTGCAGATGCTCTGTCATGTTTGGGAAACATCTCCTAGGGAAATCTATAAAGCATAATGCAGCGCTGTATAGAAAGCACACATGGTGATTTTCAGTCAGTATTTCTAAATCAACTGTTGGTAGTTTGTACAACACTTCTGGGTTCCTCAGCAGGAGAAACTGTACAGATGAGTGTTGTATTAATTACCCTTGTTCGTTCCGCTTCTGTAGTAGCTCACAACAGCCAAAGAACACCTTTGTTGAGTCAAATCAAATGCTCATTCAGTGAAAACCGGACACTTCCTGCTTGCAACAGTCATCAATAAATGTATAGGAAAAAGTATAAGGACAGAAAAAGCATATATAGAATTTTCCTAGAACATTGTCTTAGCCTCAAGCAGTCTGTGTCCAAAAGAAGCAGATGTGCTCTTGATAACTCTTTTGGATTTTTATTCCATGAATTTCTAATCCCTTTTTGACTCCATGCAAATTTTTGTCAATATGACCTCCCATTTCCAGAATCCCACCGGCGAGATGCATTTAAAAGGCCGACCTTTTCTGCCAATTGCAGTCCCATCCCGCCGGACAATGGCCACCTCTCTGCATGGTCTACAGCTGCCTTGCAGTCCCGTGGGCATTTCTTTGCCATGAAACCCAGCATTGTGCATCTCACGGATGGCAGGAAGTGCACACTTAAGCAATGCCAGGCTGCAAGGAGCCTTGGAAATAGATTTAGTGCAAGGGCTGATAATAAAAATACTCACAGTATTTAAAGCCTGACTTTAGGGTAGAGTGGATTCCTACTGGAATTAATGGACTAAATGAGCAGACAGTAGCCCACAAAGAGGACTATTGCAATGGTTCTTTCCTTCTGTCTATTGCTCTTAATATTATTTTTGCAAGCAATGACATATTGTAACTGCTGTGGGGAAGAAGCAGACCTGAAGCTGGAAGCAGAAGCTGGCCAACAAACTGCTCTACTGCTTACTTGAAGGTGAGAATTCACCTTTACCACCCAAGGAAAACAAGAGCATGTGAATTAATGCAACTTGAGCTTTGATTTCTGTTTCATTTGGTCTTTCTTCAGCAGGACATTTAATCAGGTTGCCAGTGAGTGTCAGATGTAACCTTGGGGGCTGGAGTTTGGGCTGCTGCGTGGGTTTTTCTTCTGCCTCAATATTGCCATGCTAATACAAATCTTGATGTCTAGAAGCTTTTGCTGCAGTTAGACCCACCTGT
This sequence comes from Crypturellus tataupa, assembly GCA_034781795.1. NCBI lineage: Eukaryota > Metazoa > Chordata > Aves > Tinamiformes > Tinamidae > Crypturellus > Crypturellus tataupa. Next base: position 880,088 of record JAWLRI010000738.1, read on the forward strand.
TTATTTTCCTGTCTGCATGAATTCTGCCAGCAGCTCTTAGCAGGAGTGTTGGGTACATGAGGTTTGTTCTCCTTCCTCCTCAGCTACTGTATATCAGCTGTTGGCTCCCCAAAGTGAACAGTTACCTTCTGTATTTCTAAGGAAACTTGCCTGACAAAGCATACGGTTTTCCAGGAGCTGCTGCATTTTGTGGTTTCTCAACATCATGCTGCTCTTAGTCACTGGTAATTAATGGCTTTGGGACATTCAAAACCAAAAATTAAATGACTTTAAAGACTGAAATGCTCTGACGCCTCTCTGCTTTTTCCCGCTACACAGGAGTCCGACTGGCTCATCAGTCAGGCAGTGGGGTAGAGAAACTTTGCTCTGCCATTGCTTTGCTTATGGTGGAAGAGCGATATTGCAAATGTCATTCTTTGGCTTCATTCATTCATACTGCTCCATTGAGAACAAGCCACGCTCTCAGGGCTTCTGCCTTCGGCTGCTTTCCATTAAAGGTCTGAGAGGAATTCTTTGTCTTCAGCGTTCCCGGCCCTGCGAGCCGTCACGGGTTAAAACCTCCCTGGGTCGACAGGAGCTGTTAGAGCTGCCTCAACCCGTGACCCTTGGATAATGAGGTCACGGGGAGATTTCGGAACCATATGTTTGTCTCTGCCCAGGTGCTTTGCGGATGTGTAGACATGTGTCAAGGATATGTCAAAGCTCATGGACACTTCCACAGAGCTCAAGCCTTCCCCAAGGCAACCCACTTACCAGCCACTTCACTTCCAAACGTCTGAACTGGGCTCAGTGGGGCAGTTCTGATGATGAGGCCTGTTGAAGTACTTGCATTTAAATTAAGAATTTTGCCTGATCACCTTTAAGTGTTAATTTTAATGTACTCTTGCTGTGACTCTTCTCCTTTAAAAGAATTCATTGCTGTTATTATTATAACTGCTAACAATTACCATTAATGTACTTTTATTGAGGCTCCTGGTAACTTCAGAAGTCTATGGCTAACATTATCTTTTTGCCTATCAGCTATTGACACAGACAAGGATTTTTACTCTTGGGGTTACTTGCCTCTCAGCAGAGAGTTATATTACACTGCATTATGTGGCTTCCCTCCTGTTCTCTTTGGGTTGCAGACCTTAAAAGGGTTTTTTTTTAAATTATTTATAAAGCCTGGTGTTTCTATTTGGAGTGTGGTAAATCCACGTTAAACAAAATGTGGACAATGAGGATCTCTGCTGACTGCAAGTGTCAGACTCATCTAAATGCCTTAGGGCTGCATTTTTAAAGGTGGAAAGGGTTTACAATAAGTGGACTTTCCAAATTTACCCCACAGCTGACTTCTATTGCCTATAACACAAGTCTGGAAATCAGGATCACTGTCTTTAAGGACCTAAAAAGAACTCAAGTGTGTAACCATTCCTGCAGAGCAGGGAGAACTGAGAGAGGGACTCAGGCCTAGTCTGAATATCTGCTATCAGCAGCTTCAGGCAGCTCTCTATACTGCCAAGTGTTCTGACTTTTTAAGATGCCCTCTGACATGTCTGAATACCACAAAACTCTAGTGGAGCTGCCTAAGAGCTCCCTGTTGGGCTTTGTATTTCTCCCTGGGGACTAGCATCAAGCAGGATGGCATTGCTTAGGACCGATGATGGTGGCGCTTAAGTACTTACCTGGCCTGGGCCCAGGATCCCTTAAGTAAGTTAAATGTAGCTGATTTTGCAGCACTTTGCTTTACAAAGGAAAAAAAAACCAGGACAGTCAACAACATGAGGCTCCATGTTTACGCTGATGTTTTTGAGAATTTTGCCAGTAACTTGCTTGGAGGCAAAATATGGACTATCATGACCTCAACAGATGTTGTGAGAATTGAGCCTCTGCTCCTGCCTTGCTCTAGCTTCGACTCTCATTTTACAGGTTGACCACCCCTTAGAGACAGCACGGCCCTTAGAGTCTTTATGCTATTTAAAACCAAGATCTTCTCCTTACGGCTCTATCTCCTTCGCAATTGGTACCTTTTGCAAGAGTCTTGCAGATCGTCATCTTCAGTGCCTGACTGATAAATGTCAATCAGGGATCGAAACTTTTCATGCAGGTCCCAGTGAGGAAACATGGTCTTGCAATACAATGATAATAATTATTTTATAAATTAGACTCTGCACTCTGCAGTTTTGCTCATTGTTTTGCCTCCCTGTTGGCCGTGTGCCTGAAATAACAAAGCCAGAGTCTGTTTGCATGGCAGTGCTACATCTTATTTTAATAACCATAACTCATCACCTTTTTTTTTCTTTTTTTTTTTTCATTTTTCAGAGGAAACCTCTAAAGAACCCCTTGGCTTTGACCATATTTTATAGATCTATTGGATTTCAGAAGGACAAATAAAAAACATTCATAAGAAGGTGTCATGAGAATGGGTAACTATTACATGCCTGCAAGGTGACAAATTTTGGCTACTGTGTACATATGAAAGGAATATGAAAGGAGTGCTGGGAGACCTGTTCAAGAATAGGAATTGGAAAAGGGCCAAAAGGTTTTGCTTTCTGCTTGTGTAGGTCTGCAAAAGGAAGAAAATTGTTTCTTCTGGCTCCTATTTGTTGATTTGAGGTTACTTGGGCCTTTCATGTGCCAAGGAAAGGGACATATTTGCAAGGGTGGGAAAAAGTGGGAGTAAGGTATGCTGTAAGATACTCCTAGCAGAGCATATATGGCATTTGGCACTAGGGCATATATGCACCATTTATTAAGACAACGCTGCTGTGGCAATCCGGGCAACATCTGTTTATTTTATGGGGCTCATGGCACAGAGCTACCTCTTACCTTGTAGGCACATGAAGGTTCTGCATTTCCTTTCTTGCAAGATTACTGTATAAGCAGCCTTTAGGATATTACACCCCCAGACTCTCTCATGATGGATCCACACCTCACTTCCAGGAAAGTGATGATCCTAAATCTTTGTAGGTCTTCTTGCACAAGCCATTTGGGAATTACCTAGAAACTGTTTCACTATCCCAGTTTTTTTTTTTTTTTTTTTTTTTTTTTCTGAGAATATCCAGATTTTTTTTAAGTTTTCCATGTACATTGTGAGCTTGACTTCCAAAGGGAAAGAGACTTGGAAATCATAGTGTCTGCCTCTTGTCAATCCTCCAAACGACTCCTGAAAACACAAAACAATTTGAGCCAGATTTTATCTTCCTGCCTGTTAAGGGAAAGATGAGGAGAACTTGGTCATGATGCTGCTGTTTGGATGCTGCTGTTGCTGGCTAACTGGCAAGAACAGCATGCGCAGGGCTCCAGAAGAGCCATAGAAAATACCACTTTTGCCTGAGGAGCTTGCCATACGAGAAAAGGAATTGAGGTTTAGGGTGGGAATACAGACAGTAAATCCCCAGTATATCTGGAAATAGGAGTAGGTTAAACTAAGCTTGTTGAGGCCAAAACTGAAAAGACGTGTAGAAGTACTGGAAAAGATATGACAATGGAAAGATAAAATAAGGGAACCACAAACTCTTCTCTCCTTATTTTCTTTCCTCATTTTGCTATAATCTACCTTCTATTGGCTAATAGGATAAATATCCTGCTGTGCTTGGTTCAGATCTTCTGATTTTCCAAGAAGAAATTGTAAAAACAGCATCATCTAATGACTTTTACAGCCTTGGCCATTGTAGGCAAGAAACACTTGGCAATACAGTTAGTTTGGGGCAGAGATACTGGGCCTGTATTGACCAACGAATAAATTCCAGCAATGTTTTCGGTGGGTTCCTTCTCCTAGCCGGGCTTTGGTCTCCTGTCTGATATTCCATTTTAGCTCCGCTGTATAGGAGCAAGGCACCAACATGCTACTTATTTTTAAAGCTGGTTCTCTTTGGTATCGCTTGTCAAAGCTGGCTCCTGCAAACAAATAAAACATTTTTGAAAGGTTAATGTAAGTTTGGTTAAGTCTCAGTTTTCTCACTGCCTTCAGTTTGAACAGATCAGCAGTGCTGTGTTTCTGCTTACCTGAACATACACACAAAGATTTCACCTCTTCTGGACCTGACAGGGGTTTCCTGCACATGCTCCTGCATGTGATTTGCCCTTCAAAATAATTTCTCCTGTTATTGGATATTCTCCCAGTTCTGAAATACTCTGAAAGGCTCAAACTGTAGGACGGATTTATTTCTTTGTTGGAACGAAAATAAAATGAAGCAGGCATAAACCAAGAGTTTTGAAAAACATGAGATTAATATTAGGACCTGACATTTTTATTTGGGCTAATAAATAAATAAATAAATTTCAGGCCAAAAATCCTGAATAGTTCCCAGCAGCAGTGTTTTGAGCTGGTGGTTCTGGCTTCTCAGTTCTTAAGAAAACGAGGCTGTTTTACCCAGATGCATGGATCTGAATACAGAGATCTGCATTGAGTTTCTAGTTTTGAAAATCCTGGCCATCCTGTTTTATTTCATGTAGTCTAATAAGTAGGCAAATTTCAGTTGAGAGGTTAGATGTTGGTGTTAAAACTTTGATGTTAAGCTCCTGCAAAAATATTGGCCTAGATCTGTTTCATTTCAGTTTTGTTCCTACAATGAAATCAGATCGATTCTCCTTTTAGAATCCTTCTGCTCAGTTTTTCCATTCTTAATTCTTTTAACTGCCCAAGTGCTCTACATTTTCGTGTAACTATTATCATAACAGCTTTTTTTTCAGAAAGCAGACGTGAAGTATGCATTGCTATACAAACTGGAAATCTATTTTACCCAATTCAGCAGAAAACAATAGCTAGAAAATGCCTTTTTCTTGGTGCAAGTGGGATGCATTTGGTAAAGTTTATGAAATCTTATTGAAATTCTATCATTAAGATTTGACCAGAAAATATCGATGGAAGAAAACTAGAGTATTGATTCAGGAAGGCTGAAGTTCTAAAATGCCACAGTATTCTGTCACACCACGAACTTTTCATGGAAGATTTCCAAAGTGTAGGAAATATCCAGGCAGGAAGAAGGTAGTAACATATGATTGCCTTCTGCCTGAAGGCAGACGCTGCTGAACCACCATCCAACTTTTTCTCCTGCCTTCCTGTAACTCAGACAGACGTGCTGACAGAATGTTCAAGGACCATTCAAGGTTATTTTTACCATGTTCGCCAGCAAGATGATTAGCCAACCCAGATATTTTAAAGGACTAGTATGTTCTGATGGAAATATGAACATCCTGAAGAAGAGGTGACTGCAAATGCATGGTGGCTTTGGAAGAGGTAAATTGGCCAGACAGACTGTGGATACTCTGTCATTTGGAGTTGCTCACAACTTGTCTGAAAAAGGCTGTGAATCTCTGAGGTTAGCCCATCTTTGAGTAGAAGTTTGGACTAAGTGCTCCCCAGATGTTCCTTCAAATCTAATTTACGCTATAGATTTTTTTCTGACTGTGTTTTTGTGTGTGTCTATATGCAGAATTTCTTTGTTTTTCTAAGTTGTAGCACTGTCACTTTGGTCAGTAGTAATATGCCACGACAAAACCACCACTGGAAAGTGTTAACAAGTGTTTCCATATAGCAGGTCCCAGATAGAAGAGAAAGGTTAAAATGTGAAGGTGAAGATTGGAAATGTTTTTGTGAACAACCACAGGAGGAGAAGAAAAGGAAGAAAGGAGCGCTCATTTTGGAGTATTCTCAGGAGTTGGGTTCCCTTGTGTTTTCTTTATCATTTTTCCACAGGATTCACTTTGAGACACAACTGCCATGATGTAAGCTGAAGAGGGTCTTGGGAGAATTTATGAGCTCACTGCTTTCCTGTTATATTTTCTCTAGCATTTTGAAGCAAAGGCATTTCTACAGCTTCTCAGAGCTGATAAAATGGAAGAGCTTAGCGCTTCAGGTCGCAACACAAACAAACAAACAAAAGCTTTATGACCTTTTCCAGGACAGAAAAGAACAACTCGCTCCATTTGTTTGGAAATGTTGATAACTATGTTTATCTGTAAGTTAGAGGGATTGTTATTTTTTTTTCTTTGAGATTCATAGGTTATGAAGTTGCAGAGGATGATAGTGCTAATGTAAACCACTGCCCTACATAACACATTATAGAATAACACTTCTCTGCATTCACTCTCATTTGAAGCTCTCTTGCAAAAAGAACAATCATGCAATCATGCTGGAATAATTCCTGGAAAAAAAAAAAAGCACTCTCATTACTCTGGGTTTAATTTTTAAAGGGCTTATCATCCTTCTGGTTAAAAATATTTCTCTTGTGGTAAAAATTTTTTGTATTTATTTCCCGACTCAGAAAGTTCTACTCTTAGACCTTAAGCTATTAGAATTTTGTTAAATATCTGGGAGACTCCCAACATGGCCCTGTGTTTCCCATGGGGTAATTACTAATCTTGATTAAATCATCACTTTGATGGGCTGACCTGTGCTGCAAGCCCATGCTGCATGGATCCCCGAACCCTTTCAAAGTTGTGCTTTGTCGGGGTAGGTCCCTCAGGCTGTGAGCAGGTTCTACATTTGTTGTCCTTGGATATGCTGCAAGTCACCTGCTTTGCCCAGATGATCATGCTCTGTGCAAAAAGCTGAACTTAACTATCTATCATGTCTGTTGTTGTTGTTGTTTGTTCTTTGTTGTGAGCTTGTATGTTCACTAAATGATTGTAGGGTGTTTTCACTGATTTCTTAGGATGCTTGACATCCAGCAGAGCTTAAAATAAGAGAGAGATACTGAGGCTTTTATTCCCTTTAGGAATGGAAGTTAGAGCAGTTGCAATGTATACAAGGGGAACTAACACTGAAAAGTCTCGACACATCACAGTTGCCTTTAAATCTGTAAATAAATTTTCCTAAATTCCTTAAATCCCGTACTTCAACCAGACTCTGCTCAGACCTAGTGAGCATCTTGGAAAATGGCCATTGGTCTTGGTAAGGCACCAAGAAAGCCAATGTTTGGGGTTATCAGGAAACTTGTGCAAAGCAAATCTCCCTGGGAACAGGGAGCTGCATGAGACTTCCTTGTTATCCGGGTCAGATCATAAGAAGTGTTTCAGGTATATTTTTTAATGCTTTGACCAGTTTTCCAGCTCCATTCTTGGACCCGTCTTTCCAGTGGTAAGGATAGTTCCTCTGTAACCACTTTGAATGTTGTTACATTCAAATATTCATGTTTGAATGTCTTTTTTCCTTCCATGCAAATTTTTAAAATTTGTCTTCTGGACTTTGGTAAATATACCTTAAGAGTGTGGAGGAGACTGAGGGTACTTAACTTTGCTCCACAGAAGAACATAAGGAAAGAGGAGGAAAACAGCCACCTGGAGAAATATTACTTCCAGACCAGAAATTCACCTCCCTTCAGCTGCAAAGGGAATGGTTAATATTTAGTTGGTATAGGGGATCACATCAGCCTTAGAAAATCTGTGTGAGAGGTAGAAGCCTTCTGCACTGAAGGGATCTGAGGGCAAAAAGCGTAGTAAAGTCACACAAGGTGTCACTGAAATTGCTGTGACCTGTGGGCCCTGTGGGCTAGTGCCTGCCTGCAGCAGAGCCTCTGTTAGCGCGAGTCATGGGTAACATCTAAAGAAAGAAGAGCGCTTCAAAACAGGTCGTCTCTCCAACTCCTGGGCTAGATGTGTTGGTTCAGAAAATATGAAAATATCGGTAAGAAGAGAAATCTTTCCCATAAGGAAAAATAAAGGAGCTTATTAGAAAGTAAAATGTGACTACTTGAGAACCCCCTTCCCCTGAGGTCTTTATTCTCTTTGAATCTTTGTTTGCAGTTTTAAGCAAACATAAGAGAGAGGCAAAATTCACTAACAGATTGTGAAATCAGTAACCTGGGGAGATGTAAAATGATGTGAAATGAAAAAAAGGGTGAAAGTTCCTTATTCTGTGCTAACTTGTTTAAGCAATGTTGCTAAGATTATAGCTATGTCTTTAAAAATAATGATGTAATTCTCCAAAGCCTTCAGATTTTTTGTAATTCTTTATTTGCTCTTTGGTAGCTATGGGGGAATTGAAAAAAGAAACCATTCTTTTTATCAAAGATGCCCTGGTAGTACTGTTTGAAATAACTTTAGAACTAGATTGCTCTGTTGAAAGTTTTGTCAAAATATGGCAAAGGGCCATTTATTGGAGGTCAATTTCTTGTTTGTGAGAAAAGTAGTTGATTTGTTATGGAAATTGTACTTCTCATACCATTTTGTGCTTTGTGAAGAGCCAAGATTTTTAGATTTTCTCAGATAGATAACCATGTTTTATACTCTCTTTGTTATAGAATTAAAATATTGTCCTGTTATTGCTTTGGATGATGTAATGGCATGGAAAAGTAATTACAGATTAGGGCATAAAGTCATCCAAAATAAAGTCCAGTTTCCAAATAGAACTCTGTTTGTGTGCAAGTGGGTGCAGTATCTAGGTGTGTCATGCATTATAGAAATGCTAAATGTTATTTAATTTTTTAGAATAGAGCAGCACACAAAAGTTACAATAGAGACAAAATCTTTACTGTGCTAAATACTTTATAGATTTAGATGAAGTCTAACTCTTACCTGCAATCCCTGTCAAACGTAAAAGAGGATTAATAAATTTTGGAACATTTGAGTAGAATTTGTAAGTAGTTAGACTACTGCTTGACACATCTTTGAGAAATTCAAAGCCCTTGTAGGATAGTTAATGTTACCCAAATATATAGTTCTTATTCATTTACTACAGAATCTCACTGAGTTACTTCCGTTTGATTTCTCCAGGATTACTCAGTTGACATGCAGGAGTTAAAGGGGATCCAATGCAGTAATTTAAATGCCTTGTGTGTTCAAAATGATGCAGTCAGGCATGATTGTCGTTACCGTAAGTGGAGCTTTGGTGTATGATAAATGGACTGACTAAAACGACAATATCTGCCAAGGGAGTATGCAAATACAAATCCTATGTTTTCCTAGAGGAAGATGTTAGAATGAGATGTAAGGAGGAAGAATAAACTTCTCTATTTCCCATCAGCACAACTAGCACACAGATATCTAGTGCATTTAGTTTTATGAAGGGGAAACTGCTAGAAGATCAAGATCAACTTGTTCATCAATGACCTGGATGAAGGCACAGAGTGCTCCCTCAGCAAATTTGCAGATGATACGAAGCTGGGG
>JAWLRI010000738.1:889277-957428 GCA_034781795.1 Crypturellus tataupa
AGGGGGGTTGGACTAGATGACCTCTAGAGGTCCCTTCCAACCTTAGGCATTCTATGATTCTATGATTCTATGATCTTGGAGACTTTTCACATTTCCTACTCGTGAACAAATACTTATGGGAGAAGAGCATCATGGACATGAGATTCTCATGAAATGATTGTATGAACAGAAGGTAAGAAGAAATGAATGAGGAAAAGGAAGAGCAGTGAAGACAATACAATGAATATAGGCAACACAGAAATATAAATAATATAGAAAAGAACAGCAAGGGAGTGATATAGTAGAACAAGGGTGATCATGGTAAATAAAGAACAAACTGTGCACTTGGATGGAGCTTGCCTTTAGGGTTACTGAATTCCGGTTATGCTTAACAGGGATATTGCCCTTGCATAAGTTCAGCAATTGGGAATATTTCAATGACAGTCTATTTAGTAGACAAATGGGTGTCTAATTTCCTGGATTTTGGACAAAGAGTGTCCTAGACCCTTTTCTTGCATGTGTTTCTTTTGACTATTTCCAATCACAAAGGAGCCTTACAGGTCTAATTTTACTATTTTACCTAATCTAGTTTTCCTTTTCCTTAGCAAAAGTAGGATAGATGGTCGCAGAGGACAGAACATGGATCAGTACAGATGGGAAGAAGTCCTCATGAAGCTGGGAGTCTCTCATTTCTGAGTGTGGGCTGTGACACTGCAGTGTATTTACATTAGTGACCACAGGACCAAAAAATGAGAGCGTGCTGATGAAGTGTGCTCTTGCCTCAGGGGAAGCTCAACGTCAATCTCGCAAGGCATGAGGATATCCTCCAGAAAGGACTGGATGCACCGGCAGACCAGTACAGTAGAAAAGGTGAAAAAAATAAGCAAGAGGTAAACTTGTATGCTTGAAGACAAGATAAAACTTATAATAAGCTAGGAATTAATCACTTGAAAATCTGTAGAGGGAGAACTTGTGGATACATATGTTGATCATGGGCTGCTTATGTACTGTTAATTTGATACAGTCACTAAAAAAAGGCAGAGCTGTCCTAGAAGGTGTTAGAGGAGGTATTCCCAGTTGACTTATCAGATATTTATGTTACAGAGGAAGATGTTGGAGAGATCTAGGCTCTGTTGTTAGATTCAGTTTAAGGAAGATGAGCTGCTAAAATGGCACAGGAGGACAAAGATGATCAATGAAAGGGGTATCTTATGCAAAAAGACTAATAGAAAATGTTATGTTTAGTATGACAGCTTGAACACTTAAGAGGGTAAAATGTGTAAATAAGTAAGAGGAAAAAAAAAAAGCCTTATCTAAGTCAAAATGTACAAACAGGAGTCAAATGGTTATGATGAATACTTGTGTCCTGGAAACTGGGAACAAATTCTTAGCCCCAAGAGCAGATAAACCCTGGAAAATCCTTAAAAACCTGAATGGCTTTTAAGAAGGAGCTGATAGTTTGTGAAATGATTTATGCGATACTGCTACCTGTAATAGCAGAGAATTGGCTTGAGAACCCACATACTTCTCAGTCAATAATGGAAATGTAAAAAAAGATGAGAGCATGTTGTACTATATTTACTACTTTTTATTCTCCTAAAAGCTGCCAAATAAGTCAGAGGAATAATGAGCACAATTATTTCCTGATATTTTTCCTTATAAGTCTGAGGTATTTCTGAAGCCAATGTCAGCACTATGCCTAATTTAGTTGAAAAGTGTGCATTTAATAACTTAAACTTTATAATACGAGGGAAGAATGATGGATAATATTTTCTTTTACAAAAAATAAAAGGCACAATATGGTGCAATGCTGCTAGTCATCATTATCAGCCATAAATCTGCATTCTTGCTTAATTATTCATTGGCATTAAATATTGTCCTGTACATAGCCTGCTAACAGAGGATCACTTTGCTTCTGTTCTTGCTTCACTTACAGGTTTTCTAGAGTTCTTTTGAGTTTTCAGAGTTTTTTTTACAGTTTTGTATGGATGTTTAAGTTCACTGGAAATAGGAATAAACAAAAATGCAACTGTAGAGACTCTGAATTAATACAGAATAGAAAGAGAACGATATAATCCAGATTTTGTAATGTACTTTTCTCTGCATTTTGTACTTTTTTCTGTTTAAAATTCACTTATTAGCTGGCATATTTACTGTTTGAGAATATGACTTGCTGCGTTTCCTTAACTCAAAATGGAGAAATCCATGTTAAACTTTGTAGAGAAATAAAAATTAGAATCAAATCAGGACATGGAGCAAAGGAAAGGGGGAAAAAGAAAAGTGTATTTTCCTCTGTCCCTGAGAGCTCTAGACATTTAAAACGTAAAATATACAAACAGACATTGTTAGATAATGAAGAACAAATGTCAGCAGAGAACTTACCAACTGTTAAGGCTTTTTGGGTGTTTAGAAGATGTGATATGTTCTGTTCCTACATGTGACTGTCAGATTCACACTTTTAGGAAAAGGTGGACTCTCTCATCTGAGTAAGGAACAACTCTGCAGCACAATATTTCAGCTGATTGGAAAACTTTACTTCTGCTTCTGAAGACATGTTAACTTTTTTTCATGCATTCTGTTTTTTCAGCCAGAAGTGTGACAAATGTGTGTTTTTTAAAAGACTTCATCCCTAAGAAAGGTAATTCTGTCCTAGTTAATCCTTTTGAATGATAAATTAGGAGTCTCCTCTTAGTAATACTAAAGAATAAAGAGTTGGCCGAAGCACCAAAACTCTTTGAAATTGAGGAAAGCATTGGTATTTTGCTCACCCATTTAAAAAGAACCTTCTTTTTATTGCTTATAGTACAAGTTTCTTTGCTTTTTCTCAATGGTATCTCAATTTCCTTCCTGATCTTTTTGTTCTACTAAACAGTTTACTGTCTTTAAAAAATCTTGTTAAAATGGTGGACAACTGGAAATTATTTTACGTTTCCACACTAAATTATTAGAAATTCATATTCTTCATTCTCGTCTTCTGCAAGAAAGGCTTTGATGAGTCTTTCAGACAATTTTTTCATTCATCTTCATCTGCTATATGAATTTTCAGTGTTTTTTTTTTCTGTGCATGGAAAGATTATTTTACCTCTGCCTTTTTTTTCCTCAAAGAATTGCAATAGAGAGAAGTTTGCTGTGAATAGAGAATCAATTGGAAACTTTGTGTGTGGAGGCACCAAAAGAGCAGGCATCCAGGAAAGAGGCTCTCAGCATGGTCTGTACTAATGGCATCCAGATTAGCAGTTCATCAAGACCCCAGTACAGGCAAACCTGCAGTTTCACAGCTTGCTTGGAAAATCCAGCTGTGGAAAGAGGACTAGTGCGGTCCAGTCCTCTTTTGTTTACTAGAACAGATTAAGTCTGTTAAAGCTCCCAATACTGAGCTTTTATTCCTGTATAAAAATAAAAGTTAAAAAAAAAGAACAACACCAGCCCTAAATCATACCACACGCAGGATGACTTTCCGAGCTCCCTCTAGGAAGACCTTGGCATGGTTTTGCTGTGGCCACCAGATAACAGCCAGCAGCCCATGCAGCAAGTATTTCTGCAAACTGTTGACACAGCCCAGAACAACAGATATATCTGCTTGCTCGCAAAAGCAGCAATGCACGGCAGCATAAAACTGAGAAGAGCGTCAGGGGATAATTAGTTGTTCCTTATGAAATACTCAGGGAAGGAAGGTATAACCAATGAAAACACTTATATTTTCTAAAAAGTACAGTTTAAAAAAATTCTTATTCGAACATTCACTGTCTAAGAGGAGCTTTTATGGACTTTACAAATAGTTGAAAAGGAAAACAATAGTTTGGTGAGACTTGGGTAGGTGGATTTCTTCACACACGCTAAAATGAAATTGGCTCATATTCAGCTATCTGGAAATTCAAGTGATCCTGCTGGCTTTCCTTCAGCAGTGAGGGCCTGGGGCTGGCAGGAGCTGCATTTGCATCAGGGATGAGAGCAAGGCAATTATGTGAGGGCTATGGCCAACACTTTTTAGAGGAGAAGGGCGTACAAGCAATCCTGGAGCATCTTCTGTGCTTCCTGGAGTAGATTTAATCCTCTCCATTGATCACAGCATTTCCAGGCACCAGCGTGAGTCTAAAATCAATATGACCTTTGCTTTATCTCACCATAGGTGGTGTTCTCAAGTGCCTGTTATGTGAGATAATGGAGGAGTCTGAGCGGGCAGGTTGCCGGGATGTCATGCACGGAGACACGGGTAATACGGGCTGAAAGCTGCAAATAGCCTAGAGGAAGCAACAACTGCACGAACCATTCTGGACCTAATATGTTCCTAACTGTGACTTGAAGGGAAACCATGCTGGTTTTCCTTCTGGTGAATCTCATCACGGTCTCTGTGCAGTTTAAGCCAATTACCTGTCTATCTTCCATGCTGGTAAAATTAGAGAAAAAAGTTGTTGTTACTGGATTCCTTTTGGAGATCTGTTTCAGATGTGATGAAACATTTCTTTTTTTCTTTTTGTGGGGAGGAGCAGGGAAGATAATTTCTTGCATTGTCATTCTACAGACTTTTGTCCTGACGGACACTTCCTTCACAAGAGTGAACAAGGAGTGATTGGGTCAGCTCATGGGCAAAGCCGGGCCGTGCTGGCAGCAGGTCGGGAAGGCTCTTCCCATACTGTGTTATCAGACTCAGCACTGGGTAATCTATGTCAAATTATTTTAATTAAAGAAGAAAAGGATCCTCTTTTATGCTAATATCAACCACCAAAATAGCAGACTCTCTGCTCTTCGTTTTGTGCTGTGTACTTCAATAAAAGCTTCATCAGATGATGCTGTCCTTGTGATGTCCTCCTCGCTGGTGAACAGCAGAGCATTGTGCAAATTAATGTGGCAAGTCAACAGTGTGAGGAAAATGGAAAGCTGATCTGAGCATAGCAAAACTGTATTTTTTTTTTGGAGGGCTCCAAAGTCCTGGAAAGATTAAAATATAACTGTATATCTGCTACAGGATACAGAGTTTAGGAATTACATTTAATTTAGGAATTACATATTTAGGATTTAGGTTTAAAGGAATTACAAAAACATTTTTAAAATAGGATTTAACCAGCCTATGATATTTCTGTTATTGTTCTTATATGAATTTAATGTTCCCTCATCTTTGACATCTCCATTTAAAGTAATTTTAATTTATGTTAGAAAACTTTTCTTTGTACAGCTGCTCTCACAAGTCAGTGAAGCCTAGACTGCAAGCAACTCTCTGCTGCTATCAATCACATGGTTATTGCACCTTGGGGATGTTAGGAGCTCAGTGCCCATGAAGCAACGTTAGTGTTTGAAAAATATCTACCATTTTAGCAAGCAATCTGACAGATGGATTCTGTCTCCATAGGCATCATGTAACTACTCCATCACTTAGTAGTTTATTATAACAATAATCACCATAAAAGCTTCCCTAAGGGAGGTTTTAATTTTCACATCGGAAGCTGCACTGAGGAATTGAATCTGATTTTAGTATTCATGTCTTCTCATGGAACTGTTCTCTGTATCTTCATGCTCACAGATGGGCATGAATGCAAATGAAATGAATTAATGTTTACAGAAGAACAGGCTGTAGTAATGTACTAGAAGAGGAGGGGCAATTCTTCATGTTTAAAAAGCTGTCCTTATCTGCCTTATTCAAACAAAACTCAGTGACTTCTGGTAGCCTGAGAAGCAGGTGCACTATCAGACCTGGAAGGCATTTCAGTTAAACTCCGAGAATTTATCTGAGAAGAAGTAATAGTGAGAAAGCTTTCTTAATATTTCATGGCAGTAAATTCCTAACACAGTACAGTTTTATAATGCCTGACTTTTAATTTTATCTTTCAAGCCTCTAGGATCTGAAGGCCATTTTACAATTTCAGAGTATCATTCCTAACCTAACACACAGCCAATGTCCCTGCTAACTTACCTGTTAGCAGAGGAAGACAAATGTTGTGAAATTGGTTTGTTATCTTTAAGAACCAATGTCTTCTATGCCTAATCGCCTTCTTGGAATTTACAATTGCTCTTTGGAAGCTTGTTTGTGTGAACAGAGCAACCTACAAAGCCATGTCCCACCAATTCACTAGTTTTCACCCTGGTGGCACCTCTGGGAGAGACACAGCGTGGGTTCCCTGTCCCTGTGCTCTGTGCTTCAGCTCACAGGCCCTCATAAGCCGTCAGCTCCGTCTGGAAAGCGTTCTGCGCCTGGGGATTCCAATGGTGGAATAGCTGGCTTCAGCAGGAACACAATCTGACAAGCTGTTTGAGATCAGATTAGGAAGAGTTTTTTTTTTTCTCTCTTTCTCTTTGCTTCCCCTGTGTATTATCTGATCCATAAGTTGTCATCAACTCCCCCTCCACCCTACCTGCGCATGGAGTGTTCATTTCCTGCAAATTTAGAAGCCACTAAAGAACAATCATGCACTGTTATTTTATTTTTTTTATTTAGTTCAGTAGAGACTTAAATACATGACTTTTCACCCCAAAAGTCTATTATCTCATTTTAAAAGTGAGGTTGAGTGGCTGAAGCTGTTAGTTAAAAATGAGGGACAAAGATTTTGACAATGAAATCAGAAGATTGCTTAAGTGAAGTGAACCAGTGGGAGCTGCTAGAGGAGACACTGCCAGCTCCCCCTGGAAGCCAACTGGAAGCAATTCCTGCTCTGTAATGGAGTGAGGGGTCTCTGATGGTGTTGACGTATCTCCAGCCTATGGCCGTCTCCGAGAGGTTTCATTTCTGCTGGGCTCTCTGTGGTGCTTGTGCCTGATGGCTCTCAGCCATCAACTGTCACTGAGTAGCTGTAGGGCCGGGAAGGTTGGCTGCTTTTTGTCTCTAAGTTGCCAAATCTCTCCTCTATTTAAAGTGCAAAAACTAGTTCCTAGTTTCAGTCAAAACATCTAAGAAGATCTCAGCGATCAGCTTAATGCAGCAACAAAAATAATTTTCATCATGTTCTTTGCCCTTGAAATTCTTCAATTCTGGATCTAGTAATTTTGACTAAGATGTCTAGTTCCATACTACAAAAAATCCTCTTATGCTCTGCCTGGAAGAACACCAGAGAGAGTGAACAACAAGGAAAACAGGGTCCACCTGTTTTCTAGCTACCAGGTGTGAGGCTGAAAACTGGACTGTCAAATGGGTTGAAAATTCACCAGGCTCAAGAAGTACTAATGGCTCAAAATCCATTTGATCAGAAAAAAGGCAAGTACCTCAGGGATCAATGCCAGTAACTCAGTGGTTCATACTGGAACTGATTTGGCTCATATTTTCAGCTCAGTGTAAGGAGAAAGTGCAGTCTCTGCAAGTTTGGAATGGCACTAAGTGAGAGTGAAGAGCTAATGGAGAAGCTTCAATACAGAAGTACCTTGGAAAAATGTGAGGACTGCCCTAACAGTAACCTCGTGAAGTTGGAGAAGAAAGTTCTGCAAAGGAAGCAGAAAACAAACAAACACAAACCTACACTAGTGCCGGCTGGGAGATGATTGGCTGAAAAACAGCCCTGCTGAAAAGGATCCATGGTTGTGGTGGACACGGGACTGAATGCAAGTCAGGTTTCTCTGGTAGAGGAAACAGGGCAAACTGCCCATTGGGCTCTGCTAGAAGTAGCGTGGCCAGCAGAACAAGAAGAGTCATGGAGCCTCTTGGTTTAGCACTGAAGGTTGAACTGTGGTCTCTCCAGTTCAAGAAGATGTGGATAAATCGGAAAAGCTCTGCTGTGGAGCAGCCAAGGTAGTTAGGGACCTAGAGGAGAGTAGGACCTGTGGGAGTTGGTCTCAACTGCCCACAACTGCTCAAAGGGAAGTTTAAAAAACAACCCTTCTCCATAGCAGCAAAAGCATTACAATGGACAATGCTCACCATTTTTTTCTTGGGAAATTCAAACTGGATATCAGGAAAAACTTCTTCACATGGAGGGTAGGGCAGCAGTAGAGCAAGATACCAAGGAAACTTTGCAGTCATCATCCTTGGAGATTTTTGAAGTTTGTTTGGAGAAGCCATGGTTGACTTGACCTAGCATTAGCAAAAGCTGTGCTTTGAGGGGAAGGGACCTCCAGAGGTCTGTTCTGGCCAAGGTTTCTAGGATACTGTGAGAGCAGGTATCACTGGAGTAACCTAGTGTTCATAATGAGGAAATTAAACTTTATTCATTTTAAATTGTTTCTTTTGCAACATCACAAGATTTATTTTTATGAGACCTTTGTGTATTGGAAAGAAATCAAATACAGAAAAATAAATCTGTGTTTTAGGGAATAATATTGCAATTAAGATAAAAGAAAATCTTATTCCCCTTTACTCAATTTTAGTTTTGTGTAAAGAATAGTAAAAATGGATATAGAAGATTCTCTGAGTATATAGATTAATGAGGTAGCCTAAATAGATATATAATTAACTGAATCAAAGGATGTGAAAGTTTAAAGTTTGAAGATGGTTGAGTACTCAGTATTTTATGCAGTTCTCAACAGGACTTGTTGTCTGCTCAAAAAGTTTGAAACTCGGACTGTGTATTTATTTGCCTACTTAAGACTTGAGGTTTGATCTCGTGCTTACTGAAACTAGTGGTAAGGCTCTACCTGCTGACAGTCTAGGGCTTCTCCAGTTTCACCTTTTAGCCCAACTGGGCTTTTTGCTATTGCTTAGACCCTTGTGTAAAAATAAGTCTGAAGTGATTTAATTTTGGTTTGGCGGGGTTGCATATTTTTTTAAACTCAACGCAATGATGAAGATTCATGTCAACAGAGACTCGAATCTGGACACTTAGGTGTGTTGAAAAGTTCATGGCTTTTGAAGCACTTAGAAGAAGCTAAAAAGTGAATGCTGTTCAAATGAGGTTTCATGGGGTGAAATGAAGCTAGGAGGAAGCTGGCTCTGAGGGCCAGGGAATGAGAAAGCAAGAGCAGATGTGGAGAAGAAGGGACTGGGTAAGGTGGGGGCGGTGAAGAGAAGAACATGAGCCTTAACCAGAGCAAGTGATAAGGAACAGATATATGAGGCAGAGCTATAAAGATCTGGGGTGTGCATGAGGTATAAATAGGGAACACACTCCTCTGAAACAAGCCCACAAGGAAAATTGAAAGACTTAAGGTGTTTTAAGGGCTTTGCAGCTTTAAACTGATATTTATGGCCAATCTGGGGTAAAGGATTTTGTTCTTTTTGCATATCAGCTCTTAGCAATTACCAGTTTCTCTACATTTTCTGGAACTCTTTGCATTTAATGGTATGTTGCATAGTTTCACAGGGGTCTTGTGAAACATACTGTGGCATCGGATAGTGCTTATGGCAAGTTTATGCTTAATGCTGGCTCTGGGAATATAACCTGAAATTTGCCAGCGGTTGTTGAACACAAGCCTCGGTGACATTCCTGAGCGCACTGTGGCACCTTTCCAGAGAGCAGACGCGCTCCTCGAGTTTGTGCAAGCCTGTCGGATTGGAGGAGACAAAAGGGCTGAGATGGTCTGAGATAGGAATTGGCAAAGCACCATCCCCGTCAATGGGGCTGTGCTGCTCCATGCCGGCTGAGAACTTGGCGCAGGCTGCGGTAGTGGCTATTGTGCGTTATGAATGACTGTTTTATGCTAACCAGTCTGTGGTGGCTATTTTTAATCCCAAATTCTAACATGCGGCTTTCAGAATAGTACTTGTCTCAAATGTAAAAGCAACCACAGAGCAAGAGTCTAAAGGCGGGTTTTGAGAAAGGTCTGGAGGGGAAGCTGCACAGACTGGAAAGCTGCCCCACTAAAACCCAGCTTTAAAGAAAAAAAAATGGAGACATGTCCTGAAGAGAAGGGAACAATCCTTTTAAATGTTTCCAGACACAGCCATGGATTCAAGGTTTGGTGAGATGCTTGAGTTGATGCTAATTTTGTATAGCAATGTTACATTTTAATTAGAAAACTGTTAACCCAAGATTGTCTTGATCTAGATGAATAAGGAGCATAATCCAAAGTGTAATTAATAACAAGGTAAAAACAGCTAACCAGCACTATGTATGTTTTTTCAGGGTCCTAAGGAGAAAGTTACAGTCTGTCAGGATGTATGTATAAAAGTGAAATTTGTAGCATGGTCCTCAGTATGCATCAGGACCATGGTCCTGAAAAAGCCACCTTTTGAAGGAGGATCCCTTGCTCTAGCCTGTTGTCCGAGAAGTCCTTCTGAACTATGCTGCAAGCAGCTGTCCTTCATTACTGTTTGTTAAATATTGATGACTGCTTCACTTCCTTGCAAATTCTGTGTGAAATTCCAACCCTGCCTCAAAATACCTGGACTTCAGGAAGATCAGATGGTCTGGAAAAGGGATGCTGCATCTAATGTACCTAGCACTGCTCAATTGTGAGCTTAGCAACTCCACTCCAAGCCAAAGGGCCTAAGACTCAAAGCTGTATTTCTTTCCACATACCTATGTACCTTATTTCTCAGATATCAGTGGCTAACTATGCAGTGATCACAATGATTTTTTTTAAAGGATAAGTTAGCTATAAAGATATAATCATACACATGAGAAGCTGAGGCATATCTGGTGTGTGTGGGTTAATCAGAGGGGCATCTTTGTTGCAGAACTTCCCTGTTTACAGTAAAGGAGGCCTTAGTCCTAAGTGTGTATACCGACAGCCTTAACAGAGGGTATAAATAGCAACTGCCTGTCAAATGTGGCTGTACTTGTGATCATTCTTTCAGGATGAAATGCTCCATTTTTCTTAATTTTGTGGGATTTTGGGGAAAGTAAAAATATTTTATGCTTAATATCATGTAAACATTACTGATTAGAAGTATCTTTTGTCATTAAGATAAACAATTTCTGCCTTCCTTTCAGTCCTGAGGGAATTCCTACAACCTTACCTCCCACAGTCTCTAATCAAAATTTTTGTACAATAATAATGCTGGTCCAGCATTTTGATTTAGTATACTACTGCATTTTGCAATAACAAGGAAAGAAGGAATTAATATTTTAATACATTATTATATATAATGATATATTAATATAGTATAAAAAAACACTGTGTTAAATGAGACTACTTCAAGGAGAGGTAGAGATTAGTGCTAAATGTTGCCTTTCTTCCATACTAGCTAGAATCATCTTTTGAAGAAAAAATGAAGAAAACAAGGCATAACTGAAAGCGTGTGGAAACCACGGAACTCTTTCCATCGTCTTCACCAGGTTTTGATTTAAGCTCACAGAGTGTCCATTACATTTTTATAACCCCTTCTGGACACACAAAATTTTACTCTTATTGTTTAAGAGAAAAAATATCACAAATGACTTTAACATTCACTGGGATGAGTCACTGACTTGAACCAAGAGTAGCGTGACTTAGAAGTTCACAGCAAATCCCCATAGCCTGGTCTTCCACACCACTCAATAAAGTTCTTCTGAGTGCTCAACTTGCCAGCTTTGGTTTGAGAGCAGGAAACTGTAGCTCAAGCAGACTTGTGCAAAGCTCTGGGTATCTCCTGTGGCACTTGGGTTAGGGGAGAGCCCTATAAATTAATGCAAAATGTTTCTATTTGTGAAGCATCAAGCCTTTTCTTTGTTGAATGATGCAATCATGAATGCATCTCAAAGCAAATGTGGAAGACCAGAATGGGCTTCCCATAACAGCCCTGTGTTTTTTTCTAGCTGAGGCTGTGCCTTTTTCTTGGACTGGGAAGAGTCAGATTATTGATCAACATAAGATAATCTTAATGACAAGAGGGTGACAGAGCCCTGGCTGCCCAGAGAGGTTGTGGAGTCTCCTTCTCTGGAGATCTTCCAAACCCTCCTGGATGCCACCCTGTGCTATGTGCTCTGGGTGTCCCTGCTGGAGCAGGAGGTTGGACTAGATGATCTCCAGAGGTCCCTTCCAACCTTAACTACTCTGTCATTCTGTGATTAGAAATCAGAGCCTAGGAAGATGGGTCTTCCATCTGAGAGGATGTGCATTACCAATACACATCACCTGTTGACTCCTACCCACTCTTACTCCCACCTCTACAGATGGCAGTGCCCTCTGATGTTGCCTTGCTCCATGTCCATCAGACAGAGTGGGAAATAATGTGCCTGACCTGAAAGAGATGTGCTGAGGTGCCTCCTCCCTCAGAAGTTGAGGAGCAAACAGGGGATTAGAGAGCTGCTTTCCCATGCTGATGCATGGGTTTGAAACATTAAGGCCCATGGAGACCAGGATGTATCTAAGGGGCCTGTCTTCAAGCAGGACTCTTTAAGCCCCAAACCCTGCTCAAGGTCATCCTTTGCTTCGGGGCTCCTTGCCTTGACGTGTCTCTGCCTGATTGCTCAGATACAGTAGGAATGCTGGCTGCACACCTGGGGTTTTTCTTAGGTAAATGGGTCAAGCATGAGGACTCCTAGGGATGGAGAGTTTCTGCTACAGAAACTGCAGGTGGGCCACGTCTCTGAGTGTGAGAATCTCCAAAATCAGAAGGGCTAAAGCATCCTGATAGAAAATGCTGCAAGTGTTACTGGAAAGTTATTGGAAAATTTTGCCTAAGAACATACAGGCCTCAAGTGATAGAAACTGCCACAGGGATGTATGGGACAAAAAAGACTTGTAGCTGTAAGCATTAACTAGCCACTGAGTCTCCCTCTCTCTATATGATAGACTTTATTTAAGACTTTAAGGTTTTCTAACAGAGCTCTACATCTATATAAGTTTGTCTACAGTAGATAAACATATTTAAGTTTTTATAGGCACCTAGTCATCTTTCTGCTTAGGGCATATTCTTGCCCATTTTTTTTGGTCCATAATTTTAGATAGTTTTGAAATAGGATTAATGCTTTATCCTCAGGAGGATGGTTTGGGCCTCTGTAGAAATCCTGGGATGGTTTGCCAGAAATTACCTGCCTTTTGAAAGGTATTAACTTCCTGAGAAAGGATAAAACCACAGTGCCGACTGCATAGTTAGTCCATGGTCTGGTTTATAATCATATCTGTTTACTCTTCCATCATTCCTGCCTGGATTGTTACATGGGCACATGTTGCCCCATGTTTGACTGTAACCCTTGCTGATAGTCCTGTACCTTGTCTAACAAAGTCCCCCTCCTGATTAAAACTGTATACTCCTGCTCTTACATAAAGAAATAGAAACAAGATAAAAGGAGTAGTTCATGAAATGATTATGGTCTACAACTAATACACAGATTGCTCATTAAAAAAAATGCACTTGATTTTTGTTATGGTAGACAGACATCACAAGATGATATACGCCACAGTGTGTGGGGGCTGTCATCCTCCCTTCCGATTAGCAATCCCTTTTGTGGTCTCTGTGCCATATAATAACCTCTCTTTCTCATCCCATGGTTACATGCACTCCTTCATGTGCCCATGGGATGGTTAGGCTGGAGTATCACGCTCACGGTTTGCAACAGCACCGGGCTTTGATTCAATCTGCAAAGTCTCATCGACAGCCTGGCTCTGCTTTCCTGCAGGGCGGGTTGGCGGATCCATTGCGTGGTGATTTATGATCATGGGAGAGAGCTGTATTATCACAAGATGGTATCAACTCCTGATGGATGCTCACACGTTAGGTCTCCAAAAAAAGTGCCTCTTATCGCATCATCCTTGCACAAATATGTGTTTACATTGACATTTATGGTTCCGGTCTTGAAGTGCTGCCAGAACTTTGAGCTTATTTCTGGATGATGAACATATGTTTCCAAAGCTTCATTATTGCAATAGGGGAAGTAATTCAATGATTGTCTTCTTGTTCTATTAGTTTGCTTTTTGGACAATAGCAGGGAGCATTTAGGTGGTATCTCTAGATCATTAGAACCCTGAACTGTGAAATACCTTTACTTTTATCTTTTGTCTCTATTTTGGCTGCTATTTCACTATTCTTAGAGTTAGCTGAGTTATGACTTTTTTTACTGTGCCCTCTTTATTTCAAAGGTTTAAGATATGTGAGTTATCTGCAGGTATCACACACAGCAAGTCTGGTATCTGCATTCAGCTGACTCTCAGCAGGAGCGATGTGTCTAACTCACTGAGGAGGCTTTGAAACCCACGGGTGCCAGCATTCTGCATTCTGCTGTGCATCCTCTCAAAACCTCTGCGATTTTCCTTCCAAATCTGTTCACAATCTGGGATGGGTGTTTGCAGCGTGGAGGAGATGCAGCATGGTGACAGGCAGCATTGTTTTACTTACAGATATAGGTCTGGACTGTGCAAATACAGAAAGGCTCTGGCTCTGGCTCCGTTTGAACACATCTGACTGGAGCTGGTCCTGGCTGTAGTACCAAGTGAGCTGATGTGGGCTGGCAGGTAGCTCTGCCCTGGGCTACATGACTGCCCGGCCCTGAGAGCAGGATTTTGCATGGTGTGATCAAAGCTGTCTTCTCATCATGCCGTTCCTCAACCCTCTGACTGCAATAATAAACCCATTCAACCTGCGAGGAGCGAATGCGTGAAAGATTTTCACCTGCTTATGGGGTTTGGGAAGAAGCACTTCATTGCAGATAGGCTGTTTCAAAGGTTTTGGTCTTTGTTCGCAGGGTGGAGGTGTCGCATCCTGCCTTTTGATGGCTTCTGTATCCAACTCTTCCAATTATTTCCCCAAGACATATGAGCCCAGTTGCCTTGCTTTTATCTGGGCTAAATATAAATGGAAAAACAAACTGAACACAGCAAGGTAAATAAAGAACAGGAAGTGTAAGACAGACCTCTTGAGACTTTCCGTATTCCCACATGTTTTATGTTACAAACCAGCAGGCCAGCCCCGACCCACCACACAGGTGGAAACGTGTGTGTGGAGGCTTCTGAACATAGAATATTTACCCTGGATTGAATGACAGAAGGAATTGAGTGAAAAACCATTGTGGAAGATTGTGAGGTTTCCAATAATCCCCAAGATTCTCTAGGGTGGGCTAGTGTTTGCATAGTTGCCTGCAGTATAAAAGCATAGAAACACTGGCTCAAACTGCTAAGTGAAAACTATTCTTTACACTGCCACTGCTAAGATCTGGGAAATTCAGGGTATTGCAGTGACATTATAAGTCAATTATGAAAGGAACGGCACAATATGATGAGCAGCACTTGGCTCTGTCTGCCCGGGGGTTGTACTGACTGACGTTAGACCAGCAGGTGTGTCAGGATATAGCAAACAGAATACACTTAATTCTGCTGAAAGGCACATCTAAAGCATGTCAATAGATAGCTGTTAAATTCGAAGGGGCATCTCCTAAGGTAGTCACAGCTTGCAGGAAATCAGTTATGTGAGAGAGGGGCAGTTGAGTTTGTCACTGGAGCTGGGAGCAGTGAAAGATTGTCAAAGGCTGAATGAAGATGCAGGTGTTGAAAAGACGGAAAGGAAATGGCAGCAGGGGGTAAGGCACTATGTCACGGGCAAGTTTAGTCATTTTCCAGCCTCAGTGCCATGTGAAAGTCTTTAGGGTTTGGCAGGCCTTTAGTGCAGATCTGTTTATTCACACAAAGATGTGACAAGACTGCGACACTGGAGTATTTGGTAAGTAGTCAGTGTGTCTCTTCTAGAAAAGGCCTGAAAACAGGACAGGCTGCCGTTTGCTGAATGGAGAGCCAACGTGTAGTGTATTTTATAGGTTTGATCCAGTGTCCCTGGTTCATTCTTACAAGTGCCTATGAATGAATGGAAGATGTTTAGCTGATGCTTCCCAAATACAGCTCAGGCTTGTCGAACTCAGAATCTTAGATGACACTGGTAGGACACTCATGCTCATTGACTGCAATGAAGGGCTCCGAGTGAAGCTTGCAAGTTCTATTTTTTGCTTTCTGACAGCATGAGAGATGCCTGCTCTACCTCTGTGGGCATTTCCATCATTCTGCATGTGCTTAAAGATCCTCCTTCCACCCAGGATTACATTAAACTAGAAGAGATAAAGGAAGGGATAGTCTTCTCTGTGGACAAGGCAGGAATATATAGACAATATATATATAATATATATATAATATATAGAATATAGAGATGTATCTCTCCCAGTTGTATATAAAGATGAGGAAGGTTGTGTACCTGACTCAGGATCCATCCTCAGTTTTGGACAGGGGGAAAGATGCATCGCTATGCAGAAAACCAATTATACTGGAAGCAGGTAAAAGTGCATCAATTTAGAGATCCTGACATTGACTTAGAACTGCTCCAGGTCAGGCAATTGAAATTGTACATGCCACTTTGCCTTTGGCTTCTTCCCCAGATCAGCAGTGGGAAGATGAACAGAGTGTTCCAAGAAATGTCCATGTGGATTTGTCTTTTGTTTATCATTGCTCATCTTCCTCTGCACTGCATTTTTTTCCATTCTTTCAAGAACTGTGTGTGGTACATACCATTCACATTACATTAACTATAGATTGGTAGGATTGTAGCTGGATGATTATTATTAGGGAGATGATTGCGTACTGGGGGCAGCAGACAATGCTCCTCATAATATGTTGCTAAAGCGTTCACACGGAGCAGAAACCTATGTATCATGGGCTTGTTGCCACAAACATATTCTGTGCACAGAGCATCTCTTCTTTCACGTAAGGTGACAGAAAAAGAAGGGGAATTTTACTGCTTTTCTATGAATCATGAGGAAAGCTTTAATATCTTAAGAAGCTTTTCACTTTTTTTAATGTATTAGGGGTTGGACTCCTGTCTTGCTTTCTTTATGGGGAAAATTTCTGCAGTTTACTGCAAAGTTGTCTGCTTTGTCAGGATTTGATCCTGGCCACACAGGGCCAGAGTTTGCTCTTCTGTTCTGGAGTTTGTTCTCCCTCCCGCCGAGCGCGCGGGCAGCGGCCCGGGCTCCGCTCACGGAGCGGAGGGCAGGAGGGGACTCTGCGGGAAGGAAGGTGCCAGCAAGGCGGTGGCGGCTGCCTCCGGGTCTGGCTGTGGCAGTGCTCCTGCTACACGAGCCTGCCCGGTACCAGGAGGTGGCACTCCAGACCCTGTAACACTTGTCCTGGGATGTTCGGAGGCCCCTCAGCTCGCCCCAAAGAGCACCTACCTCGCGCAGTGCATTTCCATGGACGTACCTGGGATACTCTTAAACACCTGGTTGGGATGTGAGCCCTATGGGGCCAACTCGGTTTTGTAGGGAAGAGTTTGCCTGCAAGGAGAGGAGCCGAGCTCTGCTATTCACTCTCAGAGACAGGGAGTTGTCCTTGCTCCTCTTTTATTTGGCAGTGCCATTAAACTTGTGCCTGTGCTGGAGAGGTTGCCCCGGCAGATCAGTCTTGCTCTGATAGACAGAGGAAATTAGAGATGTTGCAAGCGGTTATGAAGCAGCAGCAGCCTCATGAGAACTAGTGGGGTATTAAAGATTTGAACTTAATAATGCAGTCCCCTAACACAAAACTATGCTTCCTCTGCCTTTTCCATCTTCCTATCCAGGTGCTGCTGCTGCCTTTGCACGTAAGGGTTACAGCCCCTGTCTTTCTCTCCCATGACCTTCCTCTCTGCATATTCTCAGCTAACCTAGATTTCTCCGTATTTAATCTTTTGGCAACCTACTAGTCTGTGGCAGGCCAGGCCAGGCAGCGCACACTGCTCTGGCAGAGCAGTCAGTGTAAGGGCCCTCGCTGCTCAGAGGACTTTGTCACTAGATTTAAACTAGAGATCCTTGATTTTTCTAACCAATATGGTTATTACTGGTTATGAGAGTGAGCGTGTAGCTGAAAAAAGATTCTTACAGCTGGTGCTCAGACCTCCTTAGTTGTTGCACCCTCCTTGGAAAGCAGAAAATGTTATGCCTTATCAGCTCTTCATTTTCATTGAATTTTCCAAGCACTCAGATATTGTAGGCTGTGCATAGAGCTGATATAAATATCTTCATAATTTCCTGTTAGGTGCCTGATGCAAATGTTTCAGTGACAAAAATCTTTAAAAAAATCTCTCTCATAATGGATTAAGTTGTAATTTAAATCCTCCCCTCATCCACCCTCTATCATTTAAAGATGAGTGACTGGCCCTGGCTCACTGCAATGTGATTGAATGAGGTATCTCTGATAAATCTCTACATGCTTTCTCTTGGAAAGCAATTTCCACTTTGTTTTACTACAGTAGCTAGTGCCTTATGAAGTGAGGGAAAACATTTGTCCAGCAGGACATCATAAATTTCATGACAGATTTTAAATTTTCTTGGATGAAATGTTTAAAGTAGAGCAGACTGATCTAAAAACACAGTGGCCTTTCCTGAGTTCATGAGAAACTGTTCGTCTCCACCATTCAAAAGTATATGAAATCTTCACTGCAGAGGAAGGCTGGTGGTAGACGGAAGCAATATATGTGCTGGCGAGGTTTCAAAGCTGGGGAAAGCTAACACCACCTGAAAGACGGTATTATAAATAATTAGTTGGGATCATTTTTGATAAGGTGATTGTGCCCCATAAAAGAAGGCTTGTGGAAACCACGTTACCTCTAGCAACTTGGACATAATCCAACTTGTACAGTGGAGGAGGATTAAGTTAAATCGCTTTTCCAAATAACTGTGATTTGTTTGATTTGCCTTCATGAGGGGTTTTGGTTACGTCAAGAGTTGTCAGATGCAGACTGACGCTTGTGATGTTTTGTGCCTTTCAACTCTAACTTTGCTGCCCTTTGGTTAGAGGAGGAATAGTCTTCTGAAAATGAATGAAATCCTTTAGCCCTCAGCCCTGAAATGTGATGCTTGGGTCAACCTTCTGATTTGCAGGAAGTCTGGATGATGATGTCTAATGCTGTAAACTTACCCTCTTCAAACTAAGGCATACTGAGAACGGCACCTAAGAAAGAGTGACTTTATGTGCAGTTGCTTTCTGAACTGAGGAAAACTTCTGAGCTGAAGGAAACTTTCTGAAATGATATTTAGGTTCATCCATGTTCATGTCCTAATGGTACGTGGAAGCATAAGACTTGAATTTTGGTGCTACAAAATGAGAGGGTTTGGTTTCAAGACCTCATGTTAAACTTATTCACCAGGTTTTAGCTTTGAAATCCATTTCAGTGGATGAATATTTTCTATTTCGTGATCCAAATATTTTCCTTTTTAAGCACAAATACTATGGCATGTTGCAATATACCTGTTGTTAGGAAGAATTTGACTTACACTGAAAATAGATAAGAAAACAAAACAAAAAAAACTTTTCTGAAGGGAAATATTGGTATCTCAGCAACAAGAACAACAACCTTCACAGCTGAATAAATCCGAACTCAGAATAAAACAAATACAATCTTTCGATTTCAGAGAAATGTATTTTTGTAGGAAATATAATGAAAAATGGGAGATTTTGTGAAAAAGATTTTTTTTTTCAGTGAAGCAGTGTTTTCTAATGGAAAACTATTTGATTAATTTTTCCCAGCAGCTGACAGTTGACCCAGGCCTCAGATCTCACCTGGGTCTTTTTGGCACTGCTGAAATCCAGCTAATCCCTTGTGATGTTAACAATGTACAGAGCATACACTGTAAAACTTCTGATTAACCAAAAAGTCTAAAATGTCACCAGTCTTGCTTAAGCTTAAGCAAAATCAATAACAATAACTCTTTCACTATGATCTCACCAAAAAGCAAAAATAAAAGACAGAATTGACATTTGAAAAATAATCTTGAAAGATTACATTATATCACCCATTTATTTTTGAAAACTAGCTTTTTAATTAAAAATAAAATAAAAAGAAATAGCTCCCAAAATATTTTGGGGGAGAAATGCTGTAAATTTCACAAAGCTAGCAGCGAATTTAAGCTGTCAAGCTCTCGAGAGGCAGGAGTTCTTAGTAATGTTTGACTCCAAATCCTACTGTCTAGGGACTGTATGTGGATGGCTGCAACATATTCGCTTTGCTTTTATTATTCTTGCACTGTAACCTGACTTTGGTTCAGGAAGAGGAAATTCATGGCCTTAATTGAAGCCAATCAGTGAAAGGTCATGGGGTAATATTTAACAGACAGAAGCAGGGGAAAGGAAAAACATGGAAAAGGTAAGGTCTTCACTTGCTTCAAAGGCTCAGTTGGATCCTGGACACCGAATTCACCTGGAAGGAGAATGCACTCAGACCACAAATATCCACATTGCTTGGGAGTTATAAAATTAAATGTTTTGTTTAGATTTTTCATTTCTCGTTTCTCTGGTGTCTCGTACAGCTGTAACTCCATGTGGGGAGGGTAAATTGCTCACTGCAAATGTTGAGCTTATTATCAAGGTGGGACTGCACTGGCAGGTGTGTTGGTATCTCCGCTAAGAATGAGGAATGGAGCTCTGTGGTTTTGGCTATCCAAAAGGCCAGGTTTAGATGAAAGGGTGCCAGTCTGCTCTTCCTTGAGAGCCTCTTTCCGTCCTTTGCAGCCTTCCAGTTACACGAGCTACCCGGCCATGACTCCGGGATCCTGATGAGGTCGCAGCCCTGCAGCTGCACGATGACCCCTAATTCCTCCTGTTTGCTCCCTGTGCTGTGTGCACTAGCGTGCAGGCACTAAGACAAGCACCTCGTTACCCTGATTTCTCAGGAAAAGAGGGAGAGCTTCCCCATAATGAGGTCCTTCTGGAACTTCCTCATACACATGGTACGATCCCCCTTCTGCCTTGTTTTGGTGTTTTTAGCTTTCCACAACAGCCTTATCTTCTTGACTCATGCTCAGCTTCTGTTCCATTATCACTCCCAGATCTGCTGCTATTGCCTCTCAAATTATGCCACTTTGTTTACTTTTATGATAGATGATTTCTCGCTAAAGTGGAGAGCTTGTGAAATTCTACCTATTTTTATTTCAGATCAATTTCTTCGCTTTGTGTGAGCAGCTTGAATTTTATGCTGATCGTCCAGAATGCTTGCAGCCCTTCCCAGCTTGACTTTGTTTGTAAAATTAATGCATCTATATACATGATGCCAACTTCTTCCCTCTTCTCAAAGTGCATAATCCTGTTTTGCAAAAAACTTGATTTGATTTGGGATCAATCCATCTCCATTTGATATCTGAAATATCAGGCTATTGTGAAAAGTCTCCTTCCCTGGAGATCTTCAAGACCCGCTTGGATGCAGCCCTGTGCCATGTGCTCTAGGTGGCCCTGCGTGTGCAGGGGGGTTGGACTAGATGACCTCTTGAGGTCCCTTCCAACCTTAGGCATTCTAAGATTCTATGATTCTATGAAAAGCTAAAAACAAGAAAACTAGGCAGGAGGAGGATCATGCCCCTCTATTCGAGTAATACTCTTTTCCAGATTATCTGGTTTCATTTTTTTATCCACTATTTTCCTGGAAATTTACATTAATTGATAAGCACTGGGCTATGTGTTCCTCTCTTCTGTTATCCCCCCTCTTCACCTTGTAAAAGATGGGTGGTATTTTTGCCATTTTCATGTTTCAGAACTTTTCTTTTTCTCCATCAGTTTCAAAGATAAAAGTTTAAGTAAATCTGCTCTCTGAGCAGTCCAACATCAACTTCTTCAAGCTCAAGACCGATTCAAAAATGTCTAAACTAATGAGGAGCTTGCTTAAGTCAATGGGGTATCTGTGGGCTGAAGTCCTTAAGCCTGATTTGCAATACTTCTCTGTCTCTGGTACCAGTCATAGCATTTGTCTGATCATAGCTGACTTATAGTGAGGACTGAGGCACAGAAAGGTGTTCAAATTGTTAGTTTATTAGGCTATTTGCTGGGTATTCAGCATTAAGCATCATCTTTTGTTAGTCTGAAAAGGGCTTCCAGATCACTAGTTCGAGGTGCTGAATGGTGATTGCGCTGAAGAGAATGATAAAAAATCCGGAACATCCTCTGTCCAGAGATGGCAGATCCCTACGTTGCTCCAGTCTCCTGAAGAGGAATGTTAGTGTAGTAGATGTAGCAGACGTACTAGACTTTTGGGTCTTCTGTCTCCTGCTTGCACTGTTCTGAGACAACAATTTCATGAGCAATCATTGCATGGAGATATAGGTCTTCTGCTTTCTCTGAACTTAACTAGAAGTCCTGCAGCCACCAGACTGTGGAGATAATTACCAGCTGGTCCAAGGAGCCTGAATGTCTACACAGCACTGCACAGGGCAATGTGGGGATGCTCCAGGACAGACAAAAGATGGAAGCCATTTTTTTTAATACAAATATCTTCGATTCAAATATTCAGAGCTCAGCAAGCTGTTGTGTTCATGGTATGAAAGAAAGGCTTTCAGGACTGGTTGGGAGAATAAGTCTTTGTACTGACTTAATCATGAACACCCAGCCACTGTAGCAGATAAAGTGTTGGGGGCAGAATTGCTGCCTTTGGGCTGATGGATACACTTGAGAAAGCCAAATTTATATGCACAGACAATGATGTGTATTCAATAAAATGCTTGATAAGTCTATGTAAAGAAGCATCTGTTTTAAAATAGCAAATATTGAGAGATTCTGTGTAATTTAGAAAGCTATTTTTAAATGTTTGTGAGCAATAAACACAAGGAAATACACCATACCAAGAATAACTAACTTAGCATTCTATGTCCAAGGCCACAACACCAAGAGGGCAAAGCACTCTTTTCCCCACAACTGGAGAAGAATTTCAGACTCAGCATTTCATTCTGTGTAATACAGACTTTGTGGCTTCATAGCTAAACTGTTTGCACAGCAGGATTAAGAGTACAATGTGTGGGCAGAACCCAGAGATCATCCAAAAGGAAAATAGACTAAGGAACATTTTTTGGTTCAGACATCTACAGACAATAATTTTGCTATTCTGAAATATTTGGAATTTGTGATACCCAGGAGAACCACACTTTCAGGGCTGGACTTTAGAGTATCCCCTTGATTTCCATGAATTTGGGCATTATTGCAGTTACAGTGTATTTCCTGGCACATAAAGTTACATCTATATTTGTTATTGCTCATGCTAATGCTGTTCTTGATATTATTCCTGCACTATGCATTTCCTCTGTACCAACTGATTCACTATAAGTTTTCTCTAGATAAAGGACAGTTTATCCTGAATGTGAGGTTCATCAGATGGATTATGCATGGATAAGTGAGATCTAATCCTATATCCCACTCTGTTCCAGGTATTCCAGGAACAAAATCGAGAATCCAGTTCTTTAGACTTTGGTTCCTGATTTGCAAAATGAAGATAATAGCTATTCTCTTCCTTCTACAGCTTCTATGAGAAAAAAAAAAAAAAAAAAAAAAAAAAAAATTTTTTTTTTTTGTTAATTTTTGTTTTAAAGAGGTGGAGAATTTTCTCATATTCACAGAACCTGAACAGCATCATTTCTGACATCAGAAATTTTCTCCCAGAATGATTCATAGTTGGTCTGAGGAGGTGAACCCTAGGAGGATAATTCACACACACAGGAACTCCAGAGCCACATAGCATAGTGTGGACCTGATACACATTTATTTTGTGGATGTGTCTAGTTTCTCCCTCTGGATGTCTGAGCAGCTATTTCTTTAGATAAATATTTGTCATTGGCTCTCTTTAAAAAAAAATACTTCAATATATAATAATTTACAATCCTTTCATTTCTCTGGAAGACTGCTTTATGTGCTTCCGTTTCCAAGATTAGGAAATAGTTTAGAAGTCATCCCCATGGATTTCTACTGTAAGTTTGCTACAAAGCTTTCTTTGTAACAGCTACAGAAATGGAAAAGTGGAGGAGGGGACTGATGATAAGTTATTTTTCAAAGTCAGGGGAATTTACTAGTCAGGTATCATTGGATCAAAACAGACTGGGAAAGTGCTTAGTGCAAACTCTATGCAATTTGAAACACTGTAATGGAAACAAAAGCACAGCTTGCTCCCGTACTGCAATGTGAGGTGTAAACTGTCATTTACACATGCATCTAAGTTGTACAGTGGGTAGGCCGGTTCACAGGGTTTCAGTAAAGCAAGGCATAGAAATGGTAGAGCTCAAAATAACAGGAACATGAAGTAATGACAACAGTAGCCTCTAGGGATGTGTTAAGCACTGAGAATACTTACCACAGAAAATGTGTATGGACATTTGCTTTTCTTGCATTGGCCAGACGTTATGGTTGTCATTTGGAATATTTATTAGAACAG
Source organism: Crypturellus tataupa (assembly GCA_034781795.1). Taxonomy (NCBI): domain Eukaryota; kingdom Metazoa; phylum Chordata; class Aves; order Tinamiformes; family Tinamidae; genus Crypturellus; species Crypturellus tataupa. Next base: position 913,171 of record JAWLRI010000738.1, read on the forward strand.
TACCACATGTTGATTGCTTACATTCTTTAAATTAATTCCCACCCAATACAATAAGATGGAGCTCTGAGTCTTTTCAATGATTGTATAGCATAATTTCACTTACTACCATTGTGATTATGAGATATTGCATTTTAATCATAAATTGTGTAGCAGTGAGTCCCTCAGATACCCAGAGTACATGATTCCCAGCAGGGAAAGTGGAATAAGCTGTTCATTTAGAGTAGGAAACTGTTCATGCAAAGCTAAGCATGAGCTGGAAATCAAAGTTTTAGGTAACCTGCACAAATCGAAGTAAGTGAGGCTCTCCGTGAACTGTGATGGGGAGTGGGAGGAAGTAATCACTGCCACAAGCTGCAGAGAAGACATGGAAGTGCCGTTTAGTCTCCATTGCTTTGAGACCAGCACAAACTAGGGTCATTTCCATTAACACGAGAGTCCGGGGCAGTAGGTTCCTACCGTTCCTACCGTTTTGTTTCTCCCTTGGGTGCACAGGTATATGGGACCTGACAGTGGTCAGAGGAGACACTAGCAGGGGTTTCTACAACAGCCTTTCAGGCCTGCATGGTTTGCTTTTCACCACCTAACTTTAGGTGTCTACTGTGAAGCCACACTTAGGAATCTAATTCAAATTATACATCAAGGAAGAATGACAGCAGTCTTCAGTTAATTCCTACTGCACTCTTGCACTCTTTCTATTAACTGCAGGAGTGCTGGCTTAGGTGCAGCAATTATGTGCCTAAATATAGCCCCAATGACGGGTGTGTGAATGAGAACAGGGCTCAGAAGGCTGTTGTTCTGTCCCTGCAGCTATGATTTGTCTGTCTGTATGTGACACAATCTACACACAGTATTGATGAGTAGTACTGAGCCTTCATATTCTCACAAAACTTGTCATATGTATTTGAAGTTTGCCATCTTCTTTTTATTTTAAAATTGATTTTCTCCCAGAAAAATATTTCCCCATATTCTTTCACTTCCAGCAAGGTTTATTAGGGACACTATTAGGGAATATACGCTTTGGATGGAATTATATTCTTTCTGGGTCAAATTAGGATAACCAGTAAATTAGAATGAGATGCTAAAATGTCAAAGCTGGCTGTAGGTGAGCTAGTTCTGGAAACTGGTTTGTGAGGCTTTATTGTCGCCACATGGCACTCAATCTGATGAGCTAATGATGTGTGAACATAGTAATAGGGCCAGGGTATAGCTTCTCTGAGTTGGTATCTTTGTATGACTTTACTCCATACCAAATGGGCAGCAGTTTTGGTCAATAACAGCTTGTCATCTCATGCCATACTTGTATAATGTGCATCATTGTGTGAGATAGGCAGGTCATTAGAACTGGTTCGCAAAACTAGAGGTATCAACTAGAAAGTTACTCTGGCAAAGACTGCATTTCTCTAAGGACCATTGGGGACTCTGGAGTATGTAATCACTGTTCACAGCCATATATTCCATGCTCCACCTAGGAGAACTCTCTGCAACATATTGCCAAGTTTCTTGTGCAATTTTCTGCTACATACTTAGTGAATTTCTTCTTACAGGTCTGGGGAGGCTATTTAACCGTCTGATGCAAATCATTGTTTTGTTACTTTTTTCCTGAGATTGAGCCTAAATTTTTGCTGACTTAAATTTTACCTTATTGTGACTTGTTATATCCTTTAGATGGAGTTGAGGAAGATATTTTTTTCCTTTAAACTGCAGACCTGTTAATGTTTCATATCATTATTTGTAAGCAAATGATACAGATTTAATTTAATATATCCATCAGAATAACCTACTCAAAGACCTACTGATTTCAGGTGGGAACTGCAGACCTTTGTTTCAGGATGATGATTTCCTTGGCTTTGAATCAGACCCATAGGGAGCTATAGTTAAAATAATCACTAAAATAACCAGAAATAATGTATAGTTCTTTCAAATCCGAACAGTTTTTAAAAGCTGTATTACTACTGTCTTGGCTGTTTTATGCCTCCATGGTTACTTTTTTTCCATTTGGAGATGACCTGATTTTCTGAAAAGCTCATTTAAAAAAAAATCAGTGCAATTAATCAATGTTGTTAGGCTAGTTTTCTGGATTGCTTGTTACATTTCTGTTATGCTGAACTCATTTCTGTATAAACATGTCTCAGAATTTTATTTCTGTCTCCTTTGCAGGATCTGTTATATTTTACAGACTGGGGCAGTCAGGTAAGTTTGTCTAGCTCCTTTGGGTTAAGCGCTGTCGTGAGGATTCACATCAGATGAGGACTGGGCTTCTATTTTTCTCCTACTAGACAGGTTATCCATATCATCTGTGCATAGACCAGGTCCTCTTTCTTGTTGATATTCTCTTAGCATTGAAGAAAATATGCACGGCAATTATCTGAACCCAGAAAAACATGGAAACTCCTTTGCCACCATAGAAAAAGAAATGTAAAAGGTATCAAATAACTCCAAAACAGATAATGAATAGATTCAGATAAACAAATGAAGGAAGCAAAAGGAGATTCAGGAGCAGAACTGTTCACCTGGACTCGCAGGTGAACAGTATGCCTGTTGTGAAGATCTGTTGTGGGGAGTTGCCATTCTTCTCTTAAGAATTGAGGAAAAATCTAAACATTCATCTTGACTTCAGCCTTCTGGATGAAGCGGAAACTCAAACTCCTGTCCCAAAGCATGTCCATGCAGTCATGACTGTTTGGCTGAACAAGTCAATAGTTTTATGACATAAAGTTTCCTGAAAGGGAAGGTCAGGGATAGCAAAACATCTGCAGTGCTGACAGAAACTATCTACTGTTTAATTCACATCATCTGTCGCCAGACAGAGAAACACAGAAACACTGCATTGTAAAACATAATTTTTCTACGCTCTACACACAAAACTTCACTTTGAAGGTTTCAGGAAAGCTGCTTTGTGTGCTGTGCATAACATGATGCGTCATCCTTCTGGCTTGAAGTGAGTGTCAATGCCATGTGATACGGCTGAGCGTCATATATTCTGCCTTGACAGCCATCTGAACTGTGACTTGAAGCCATTTGACATGCCAGGAGACAAATGGTATGTTGCTCTAAGCTTATGTATGTAGAAACGGGACTTCTGCTGAGCAAGGAGTGGGTCAGTAAAATGGGATGTATGTGCTGAAAGGTGCTGGACACAGGTTTTGTGAAGGTGTCTGTGCTGATTCTGGCTGGCCCACATGACAGGAAGACTAAAATGCAGTGATGGATATACATTCTATTGAAGGTGGATTTCTTTGGAAACATTCTTCCTTTTTCTCCTTAGATGTCACTCCAAGCCAGAAAATACAAATTTGTAAAATACAGATTTCAGTCCTTATCAATTTTAATGTGTGTGCAGATTTGAGAGAGAGAGTGATAGATAAAGGGTGAGGTGGAAAGGGAAAATACTTGATGAGACTGGCCAGGAAAGGACAGTTCCCACGTATAGCCTTCTATGATGAGATGACTGGCTGGCTGGATGATGGGAGAGCCGTGGATGTTGTCTACCTTGACTTCAGCAAGGCTTTTGACACCATCTCCCATAATATCCACAGAGGAAAGCTCCAAATGTGTGGACTGGATGAGTGGACAGTGAAGTGGGTCGAGGACTGGCTGGATGGCAGAGCCCAGAGGGTGGTGATAAATGGGACCGACTCTAGTTGGAGATCTGTGGCCACTGGTGTCCCGCAGGGGTCAGTGCTGGGCCTGGTGCTCTTCACCTCGTTCATCAATGGTTTGGACGAGGGCATAGAGTGCACTCTCAGCAAATTTGCAGATGACACCAAACTGGGAGGAGTGGTTGACACTCCCGAGGCCTGTGCTGCCATTCAGAGAGACCTAGACAGGTTGGAGAGTTGGGCAGAGGTTGAACCTCATGAGGTTCAACAAGGACAAGGGCAGGGTCCTGCACCTGGGGAGGAATAACCCCAGGCACCAGTACAGATTAGGGGTTGACCTGCTGGAAAGCAGCTCCGTGGAGAGGGATTGGGGAGTCCTGGTTGACAACAGGTTAACCATGAGGCAGCAATGTGCCCTCGTGGGCAAGAAGGTCAATGGGATCCTGGCTGCATCAGGACGATGTTGCCAGCAGGTGGAGGGAGGGGATCCTGCCCCTCTACTCAGCCCTGGTGAGGCCACAGCTGGAGTATTGGGTGCAGTTCTGGGCTCCCCAGTACAAGAGGGGTGTGGAGGTTCTAGAGAGGATCCAGCACAGAGCCACAAAGATGATTAATGGCCTGGAGCATCTATTGTATTAGGACTAAGTGAGCTAGGCCTGATTAGCCTCGAGAAGAGAAGACTGAGAGGAGATTTGATCAACATGTACAGGTACGTTAGGAGTGAATGTAGGGAGGATGGGGCCAGGCTCTTCTCCGTGGTGGCCAGTGACAGGATAAGGGATAATGGGTGTAAGTTGGAACACAATTCCACCCACCTCCATGTGCGGAAATGCTTCTTTACTGTGAGGGTGGCAGAGCCCTGGAACAGGTTGCCCAGAGAGGTGGTGGAGTCTCCTTCTCTGGACATCTTCAAAACCCACCTGTATGCCACCCTGGGTCATGTGCTCTAAGTGTCCCTTCTGGAGCAGGAAGGTTTGGATTAGATGATCTCTAGAGGTCCCTCAACCAGTCTGTGATTATGTGATTACTTGATTATATATCTTCAGGGACAGAAGAGAGAGAGATATATGACTTCTCTGGAGACTCAGTGAAGATCATGATTACTATAAGAGGGGGGAAAAACCTCTTCTTCTGCCTGCAACTGCATAAGGAATGATGAAAGTGAAAGATTTGTTGCCTACTAGCTTCTATGCTAGGTCTACGTGAAACACTCAGGGAACGCAACAGCATTTCTAGGAGTTACTGTTCTGCTTTGTTTGCTGGTTTGCGGGCCTGCAATGCTGTGTACCTAGTGTTCTGCCACATCTGGGGAATTGGGCAGAAATACTGCTTGAGGACAGGACTGATGTAGTATGCAGTGACACTTCTGTGACAGATTTTTTTTGTTGCCTCCCTTGTGAAGACCTGTTTTTAAGTTTGCATTGACTTGAGAAAGCTCTGAAATTTTTAATCTTGTAAGTGGTGTGATAGCACTGAGATAAGACTCAAGAAGACACTCTATGTGATAGAAACATGAACTAGCCCATCAAATGACAAAAGCGAATAGCTTACATGTCCACCTTCATGCTCTGTTAGGAAAGACCTGTGAAAAGATGTAGGAAATTGGAATATCTGTTATTTTTAATGTAGATTATTTATTTCATTGTTTATAAATACTATATCTTTTTGAGGATGCAAGATTATGCTACCTCTATTTAAAATAGGGATCTCTGAGTCCTTGTCAGTGCTTCTTTTTCTCTTGGTGGCTGGTTTGGAGTCAAACCCTCAAGAGCAGTTTGTTTATATGAAACTTGTTTACTTCAATTAAAAAAAAAAGGGTAGATAATGGTTATCTAAACTGAAGCTGCATATCTTCTTTTTTTATTTTCTTTTTTTGCTTGAAAATATCTAATGTTTAGATTAAGGAAAAAAAAAGAGTGGTAGGTGCGGATTTTGTGGTTGCAGACACCGAAGAAAGAAAAAAAAGCTTTTGCATTGATCAGATCTTGTCATGGCAGATCTTTCAATTAACTGATGGGCTCGCAATTTTCATTTCCAAAGAGAGTGGGTAGCTTACATCCGAAGAGAGGAAGAGAAGCATTACCTAGTCTGCAGATCAAAGTACACCTCCACTGAGACAAAATCCAGCTCATTTACTTTAATAATCTCCACGAAAATGTACCTATCCATTTCAGGCTCATTGTCATCATTTATTAAAACCACAAAGGAGAAAATTACAGATTTATAAAGTCAGCTGCAGGAATTCATTAAATGTATATTCAAATAATGGCTTGCTGATTACTGAAGATTTAAATTCTGAAACGGGAAAGAAAATTTCTACTTTGAAAGTCACATGGAGGCATACTGCGTTTAGGAGAACACTCCTGGATTCAGCTTTGGTTTAATAGGCTCCTTATTTGGGCAAAAGCTACTTCCTTCTTGTCAGCCTTCTCACTGCATCTCTGCCTGCAACATCCAACTATCCCAGCCACTTACAAAATGCTGTGGTGCCCTATGCACACAATGTGTGATGTACATGCAGTGCAGTGTAGGAGCTCTCTGGAGCACAGATGATGCTAATCCAGCTCCTGGACATGGCTGTCTGGTGTGAAAAGATTACTTGTCACAAGTGCACTTCTAGGACAGGTTTGCAGTACTGGCATGTGAGCTGAGTGAGTTATAGTATGCTCTGTGCTGAGCTACAAAGAGATTGAATCTTTCTGCTCAAATGCAGTGCTGCTTACCCATCAAATGTAGATAGGAATACAGTGTTCTTACCCCATAGCTATGTCTGTGCTACTAAATAAATGCTTTGTGCATGCTCTGTGGCTCTGGTCTATCAGTTCATATGACTCTTTATGCTCTCTCTTCCCTCGGAAACAGCATGGCTCGGTGCTGCCTACTGGAATGAGTTGTTGGCTGCGGCCTGAATCATTATCTGGAGCTGATGGTAAGAACAGTCATTAGATGAGACTTCATCAGTTTCAATGCAGCCTGGAGGCCAGGGTTTTTCCCACTAATGTGGAGGAGTCTGACTGTGAGGTTCTTAGCCTGTCCTGACTCTTCTTTGTCTTTTCTGGCTCTCTGCAGTAACCCTGGTGTGGCAAATGTCACTCTTGAAATTTAGATCTCTCCTATGGTGGTATCTTCCACTTCCGAGAACATGTACCACACTGGAAGGAGTTCATGACATCATTCTAATGTAGAGCAGCCACCTTCCATCTGGGGGTATGGCATGTGAGAGACTTCATGGGCCACAAGAGGCTAGTGGGAATTAGTTAGAGATTTTCATGGCCAATGTTTCATGCAGACAGTATGGGGGAATCCAAGAGCTGCCTGAAGCAGATATCTCACTTGGGGTACCAGGGGTACCTTGCTTCTTTTGACAACAGTGGTTGTCAGCTGCTGAATTTCCTTTGAACCTCTGGCCTAGGAGGTGGTGGCTGCCAGTCACAGATTCCTCCTTTGCTTGGCGCTGTGAAAACACAGAAGCAGGGAGAGCTCAAGCACCGCAGCTCTGGCATGGCAGAGACATGGCAGCTTGTAAAGAGAGGCACAGGAAGAACAAAGCCCATGCTGAGGGCAAAACTCAGGTCTCTAGTCATCTGGAGCCAAAAAATCTTGTTGGGGACTGACTGACTAAACCAAAAGAACTCAAACTTCTGATTAAATGAGGTCTTTTATTACTTTCTTGTTTCCTTTCCTGAACAGAGATAAGATTCTTATATTATATAAAATAGCTTCCAGTGTTAACCATCTCCAGTTTGTGGCATTGTATGAAAGACACACAGCTATGTGCAGAAAACAAGTGGGATTCAAAATGTGTATTACAGAAATGGGATTCAAAATGTGCAAAAGTTGCACACAGAGCATATGTTGGAATTAACAAAAATGTGGGTTCTTACATATTTTAACTTTGTTGTGTGGTCACAGCTGAATATGTGCACAGGAACAGGCACTCTGGCAGCTGATACTTGACTCTGTTCTCACACTCTAACAAAATGTTGGCATGCAGAAGATTTGGTGAGGAAGACTTGTAATTTTCTCCACTATAATTAATCATGTTCACTATGGCTAGAGATTAGAGGAAATCTAATAATACTGCACATGAATGTCCTAAGGATCCATGGGCAGTGGGAAGAGAGCACTACCAAACACCCTATTTTAAAATCTCTGAATTATTTCCCTCTCCTTTTATTTATTTATTTATTTTTTTTTTAAGCTGAAGAGATTCAGGTCACATATTAACAAAAATGCTCAATCTCAGGTTAAGAAATGATAATGGGACATATCCTGTTTCAAACAGAAATGCCTATTGCTTTGGATACCAGCAATAGAAAACCAAAATCAGGCTTTGCTCAGAAAGCAGGACTGGACTGCAGACTGAGTCTTTGAACTGTAAACTGCAATAGACAGCAACGCCCTGTGAGAATAGGAAAGGGCTTTAGGTTTGCACTTGAGAGACCTGTATTTTATTCTTTGTTTTTGAACATTTCACTTCATCTCTTGACTTCATTTTCCCTTCTCACCTCCTTTACTGTTTTCCTTGTTTTATAGGAGCATCTTTGCTATGTGTTCCTATACTGTCTGGAGTGAGAGGGTTTGATCTTTCACTGCTTCCAGCAGCTATCTGAGATCTATAGATAGTGCCACGCACTCAGTGAAGTGTCTCTGAGCAGAGATTTGCCAAGACATTTGATAACAGCTGAAAGTTCATTGCTGCATTTTCTTTTTTTATTATTGAAAGAGTCAGGCAATTGTAAGTCCATTTGGACATTTTTGTTGTTGTTGTTCTTTGGCATTGGTTTCAAATTTAGGCTTTTCAAGTTTATGTCCAGTCATGAGTTAAAATTTACCTTGGTTATTTTATCTGGGAATAGGCTGAAACACAACATAACAACTGTTAGGATGGAGCCAAGAATTCATTCCCTAAAATAATAACGTTTTAATTCTTCTCCCATATAAGTTCCTGGATGTCAAGCAGCAATGAGCTGTTAGCTAATTTGGGAGTGGGGGGCATTCAAGTGGGTAGGCATGACAGTCATGTTTCATGCTAAAATTATTAAATAGCTTAATGTGAAGTCTTTGCTATTCATCACATTCTTTAGGTTTGGTCTGTGGGAAATAGAGATTCCTCTTGTATTTGGCCTTCAGGATTGCTGGCATTAGACAAAGAATAACTCATCCTATGCAGCTCCAGATTTCGCTGATGACAAAAGTTATAAAAGCCAGTGAACATGATGGAGATGGGAAGAGAGTTCGTTGGAACCAGCTAGGAGAATGAGGAAGAATACAATGAATAATATAACTTAGCCCTTTGAGAGAGAAGGGCAAAACTAAGTCCTAAATTGCTCCCTCGTCTGTCTCTGTTTTCTGTGCTTGCTGTTATGCAGCAGAACCTGAGGAGCTGTTTAGACTTGACATTGCTTCCGGCTCTCCTAAAGCCCTCTTGACATGTTCATGGCATGCCATGTTTTCCCTTCCAGCCACTGGCTTCTCCTCTTTTTTTTTCTCCTTTAATTCCTTTTAATATCCAGGAAACTGTTTATCTTTTCCCAGCTTTCCCAGGCTCCTTCCAGTCCATTGCCATGGCCTATGGTCTTTTCTCAGGGCAGCAGGACTGCCCATCACAACAGCAGATACCAAGGAGGGATGATGCCTTATTTGACAGCTCCCTTAGAGAGGAAACTCAATTACCTACAATTTTGCTGTTGAATTAGTGCCACAAGAAACATTCTGGGTGCAAATGGCAGAATTAAAAGAATGACATTTAGCTATTGGTGCCTGTGTAGAACCTGGGAAGGGAAGTTTCTGACAGCTCATGTGAGAAAACCACCATTTGGCAATGGACTGAATGTGGGTGGACAGAAAAGTGGTCTACAAACCCAGGATACATTTAAATGCAATCCTAGGAATGAAGGTGGCGTGCACAGTATTTTAGGAATTTTCTGCTATTCATATGGCTAAGTGGGAACAACAGTTCATTTATTTAAGTGGCACTTGAGCAATATACTTAGGAAAGAGTATATAGACAAGGAGTAAATCCATGGACACAGATTCTTCTGATGCTACCACTAATCACAGTGCTGTCTGTGGTAAGCAGAGTCTTTTTTTTTTTTCCCATGGATTAATATCTGTCTCAGCTCTGCGGTGCTCTCCGGTATGTGGTAGGCACTGTTTATATGTGGGGGATATGTCAGCACTTGCTATTCATTAGCCTCCCTCACTTTCTTGGATTCTAAAGGGTGATACAATGTGATGAACTGCTCTGACCTTGGTTCAGCATTACTCCTTCACTTCCTAAGCATGTTTGCAGGCACTCAGTGCAGTTTGTCAGTGGGACACAAATACCTCAGTAGAATTATGACCAGTCATGTACAGAATCACAGAATTACAGAATGGTTAAGATTGGAAGGGACCTCTGGAGACGATCTAGTACAACCCTCCTGCTCAAGCAGGGACACCTAGAGCACCTTGCACAGGATCACATTTAAACCACAGAGACACATTTTTCAGCATAAACTCATATTTTAAGGTGATTATTTACCTGCCAGAAATATGATTGCAAGAGAAATTCCTTGAATTTTTCTGTCAGAGAGCAGCCTATAAGGGACTCTCTTTGGTGTTATGGAGCATTTCTGAAATGTGTTCTGTTCTGTTATCTACAGTCAGAAATAATGTTGGGAAATAGGGAAGTGATCAGAAAACATTACAACAATCCTCTGAGTTTGGAAAATCTGTCTAATAGTGAGCATAAAAGCAGCATTTCCTTTTGCCAGCAGAGCAGATGCACCATTGGTTTGAATGAATAAGATATTTCTCAAGCTCCCAATTAAAGATGCTGCAGAGGAGACTGCTGCAAAGGGTCATTCTGTAGATGCCCATATGGGCCAGCCTCAGCAAATGGCCTGGGTAGTGGTGCCTGATAAGTCAGATCTGCAAGGGCACTCGGTGTGTGCGTGAGATCACATCTGTCTGGAAGGGCCCAAAACCCATAACACCGAAGAAGATAATGATCATCAGATGGATTAAGCAGTTCCTAAGGAATTACAGAGACTTTTGGAACAAAGAAGGAGTAACTCGAAAAAGGGAATCAAAAGGCATGACGCCTGTGCCATAAGGAGAGCCCTGAGGGTGAAGCTCCCCTACAGTGTGGGAACCGCAGCCTCGCTAGTCCCAGTGCCACGAGGCCTGATTTACCTGTTGCATTGATGGCACAATCCTGAATGCGTAGCCTGGTGACTAATTGCATGTTAGTAACAAATAAACAAATTTCTTCAAACTCGATTTGGTATAAAATATGTGAAATGAGTAATTTTTTCCCAGTGGCTGGTGAACATGGTTTAAAGGTTTCAGCAGTTTGGGGTAAGATTTCAGGCAGTGGACGCTCTGTAGGCAACAGTTAAAAAAAAAAGCAAGATATGAGGATTAAAAGCGGAAGGTAGACAGACAAGAAACAATGTTTGTTATTCTACCAGTCAAAACTAGCCCCTCTTCTAGTAACGAGTGGTTGCCTCAAACAGCGTATTTATCCTCACAGTATTGATACCTGAAAAGGAAGCTCTTTTACCACTTTGTTCTTTATTCGCTTCTGGTGCACAGGGGATGAGCTCCATCTGCCCTAGTATCAGCTGCTGAAAGATTGAGCATTTAGCTTATGCTAGATGTCTCTGTGGGCAAAGCCCCTAAATGGGTGCGTCTGGAATGTGTGTTGGGCAGACAACAGCCCTTTTCCAGAGGTTAGTTTTTGTTTTTAATCTCATTGGGATTATAAGGGTGTTATATTTGCAAATTAATTTTCACTTTTACTATATTATACTTCAAAATGAACTGTGGAAAAGTGGTTCAGTGTCTACTTTTCACATGTCAGACATAGAATGGTACATAGTAGTAGAAACTAATTATGCACATGATTTTAGGGAATAGGAAAATATGTATATTATATTATTGTGTGTGTGCGGGGAAGTAAATGGAAGAGTAAATCCAGAAACCTTAAATCATAGTGTATATGGATGCCATATGGAATTGATTGCTGGCATATTACACAGTAAAAAGGAAAAAAACCAAGAACACACAAGTAATGTATTTTGGACAAATTATTCAGCTATTAAATGATTGGTTCAAGAAACCATGTTTGAAGAAAAACAGCTTATAATAGGGATTTATTCAAACTCATGCTCCCACCATAGATTTGTAGTAGGGAATATAATTTAGCAGTGGATTCTTTTTTCGGACGAAGAACCATCACTGCATCAGTGTTGTGAGTTCCTGAGCAGAGGAGGGTTGAAATGCCACGTTAATATAACTCCTTTTCCAACTAAAATGTAGCTGCTCTGTGGAGCGCTTTGATTTTTGAACATTAATATAAACCATGTTTAACCTCAGCATGTGTCCTAACCACAGATGTACATGCATATTGTTTGTTTATGTTTGTTGTTTCTAAAATCTGCTTGATATCTTTAATTTAACAAACAACAGAGAACTTCCCTGGAATGTTTCCTCCAATAAGAATTTCAGGATTAGGTCTATAAAATTCACCCAGGGCTGGATACAATCTGGAGGTGAGGAGCTGTCAGGATCTCTGTACACATCTGCATTGCAGGGATGCAGAAGACGTGCACTGGGAGTTAGTTAGATCCTCTCTAGCACATCATGACAGTGATTCAGAGACACCATTTAATGGATGTACATGAATGATTGACTAAGTCATTTTCCTGAAATTTTGGTACTTGAAATTTTTGACAAGTCAAGGGCAACCTAAGAAATTTTAAGTGTGGCTTCAGAGTTTTCCAAAGATGAAAGTGTCGCCACCTAGGATTATGGTCCACATGCAGCTCTAAAAGTTTATTTTGTGAGATTTAAAAGGTACAGGAGGTAAGTTGCTGAAAACTTAAGCTGTTATTGAAACAAACTGCTGAGTGTAGCAGATAGCCTTTTTCATGGATATCTCATTGTTTTGAAAAAATGAAACTGGTGCTTACACACAGCAGCAGACAACAACTGCAGGGTGAAGGAAACTGCTGTTCCCTGAAAACTTGGCTGGATGACAAAGAAAATACAGTTTCTGCCCCAGAGGGTTTTCTCCTTTTCCACCACTATCTACAGACATTTTATTCTCCGCATATGTTATGTGATAGGGAAATTACTTCAGTGCTTCCTGTAGCACGTATGCATCTGATGTTGAAGGGAGACGGGACAATAACAAAAAGAACCGCTATGATAATCAGGACTGTCTGTCTAATGTTTGGATGAATTAACTTTTATTTATTTTTGTCTTGGAAATAATTTACCAGTAGGCCTTGTTAAATGTAAGTGTCTTCATTATCTGTATTATGCAAGTACTTTGGCTTGCAGATATTCACATTTGGGGTTGTCACTTATTTTTGACTGTTCTTCCTGGTGTGCTATGTGATCTGTCAAATTATTCTATTTCTAATCCCCTAGAAGTTTGTCAATTAGTTATCTTTGTGCAGCTAGAAGGAATAGGAGGAACTTTAAGGATCCATTTAAAAATATTATTTATTTAAGTGCCTGTACTCTGCAGATTGTGGGCAAGTGATTTGAAGAAGTTTGAATTATTCATCCAAAATGGTAAAGTTCCTCAGCCAGGGGATACTTTGTTCCACAAAGGAGTGTGTGAGAGGGAAAGGTGTTGCCCCTGGCCATATTGGGAGCTCTGGTGTGAAGAGGTGGTGTAACCTCCACAGAATCTCTGCACTACAGAGCACCCACTGCTCTCCAAGGCCTATGCGTTGAGAGAGTGGTGCACAACCCAGCAGCCCATAAGAGTGGCAAGGGACAGCTAATATTACATTTTTTTTCTAAAAAAAAAAAAACAGATGATAATGCTAAAGAGCAATTTTTAACCTCTCACAAACACCAAAGAGCTTGTAACACCTTGGGACTGCCTGATCTGCAGCTCCCGCTTGGCCTGTGAGCCTAGGACTTCTTTGGAGGAATGCTGCTGGTTTACACAGGCTCTGCTTGTCATTTTTTCCCTGGTCCTCTCCTACCGATGTTTGCGCAGAACATAGGAAACTGATAGGCTGAGAAATAACCATGTCCTTTGGCTGCAAAATAACTCTTAAAATATCTAAATAGTTTGAACTATCTAAATAGCAGGGTCACCTTGACATGATACCCCTTTTGATCTCACTGAGCTGGTCTGTTTTATGGTGGAATGTCAGGATCCCTCCTAAATTAGTCATCTTTTCTAGGGTTTACAGGAAAATATTTCTTTATTTTCCTTTCAGCTGTGGAAAAAATCAACTTTACACATACCCAAAGGGGAAGAACCCAAACCAACTTTTTTTTTTTTTTGATCAAAAATGGTTATTGTTTTTACATGGAAAACCTGAAATTCTCCTTGTGAGACAGGTATTCCAGAGAAAATGTTTGTACACTCTGATTTCTTTTGAAAAGATGTGTTGACTTAGCCACACACTGTTGCACAGCAGTCATCTTCCTGCCCATCTCTATCATGCTTCAGCAATGGAACAATATATCCTAGGGCATCTTTACTACTTCATGTATCGAAAGAGCTTAGAGGATTTAGAAAGCTTACAGTAAGTATTTTGAAGTGTTTCTTAAGACATCTACTTATCTTTTAGGAGCTAGACCCGCACATGTCTTGGTGTACACTAACACAGAGAAATCCTACTGCGGCAGAAACCTGCACCTTCAAAATTGTTATAGACCACAATTACTTTAAATATAGCTGTCACTTAGAGTATTTTCCAGCACTGGAAATATCAGCCTAATTGTGTATTAAACATGGCCAATCTTCCAGCTCTCTGAACTGGAAATAACATTCTGAATTTGAGAGAACATTTGTATCAAAACTCCATAAATCAAGGTCATAGTGGGGTAGATAGGACCCACGTATTTGACTAACAGAAGGCTCTGGGAAGTGTCGTCCCTTGGTAACATTTAAGGACAGGCTAACACCATTCAAGGGGTCTCCTTTTGGAAAATGAAAATGCCATTGCATTACTCAGAATTTCATATATATATCTTCTCTGGCTTGCTAAAACAAACCAAATAAAGCAAAGCTTTCCATTACTGCTATTATCAGAGGGCTAATTTGAAGTGAACATCTTAGTGAAAGGACAGGGAGTACAAAACAAATAACATGGTAATTATAGAATAATCTTCAAAGAAAAGATTGAGAAAACCCATGATTACTAGCAGGGAATGTAAATAGTTGCCCTAGCATCTGAGCCCTGCTTCCTCATGAAGCCAAGGCTGGGACTCTGGTTAGTCTGGGCTTGTTAGTCACAGGTGCCTGGATGGGGTCCAGTCACTGTATAGGCCATTGGCTTCCCCAAATCAATCCTGAAACTTGGTGCCCCAGAATCAACTCCTGCTGTTGCTGGTCTGAACTGAGGGTCCTTCCCATAGCTGTGCCCGTAAGGCTGGCTCTGAGTGCGCACACTGCGAAAGATGGCAGTGAAGCCAGCTGATCCCTTCTTGTCCTGTGGTAAAACAGGGTTTAGCCCCTCTGACTTTCCACTATGTCCTTACAAACCACTGAATTTTTTACATTCTGCTAGTTTGCAAATCCGCATTTAATATACAGTGGGGTAAAATTTGCTTTTTCAGATACATATTTAATGTTAGACCCTGCAACATCTATGAAAATACCTAAAGAGGTAGTAAGGCAAATTCCTGTTTGTTTGAGTTAGGACTCCTATTCAGGTGCTGAGGTCTGATTTTAAAAGCCTTACTTTACTGACTTTTCTTTAAAAGCTTGGCCTGTGCATTTTGCAAATATTTATATGTCTATTCCCATGGATTTGCCTGTTTTATTATCTATTCCTTTTGCATGTACAGTGTTCATTTAAAAAGATATGGAGTAAGATAAGGAGTAAATCACGAATATTTCAATGCAGTGATTATCTGCACTAGGAATGAAGGAGAGGCTGAATCATCAGTCTTTAAAGAGCATCTAGAAGTAGCTTGTTCAACAATATTTATTTTGCTGTATATGAAAGGAGGGCAGGTAACTGAAGTCCTTGCTTGTCCGCAGTGCTGTCCCAAAGACTATGTCAAGTACTCATTACAACAAGGATGGAATCCAGATCAGAATGTTACATTTTGGGTGATAAAGTTTTGTTCTAGCTTCTTCTCCTCTCTCATTCAATTAATAGTTTATTATTCTGTGCAAAATAGAACAAGTTCAGGCTTTTGATATGTGGCAGCTGCCCTGGGCTGTGAGGACTCAGGTCACTTTAGGCAGCAGGAGGTGCTGAATGCTTATTTTTCCCATTCTATTTTGCCTTTGAGCCATACCAGTACTGATACTAGTAAGGTACCAAGGCTGGGTCTTCTTTTGTGGCCCATGTTACAGCATTTGATGTTTGCACATGTTGTGAGACCCCTGTTGACTGGATGCCAGGGCAGGACTGTTAAAGAAATGACTTATTTGCAGGTCTAGAGGTAATGGAGCTTAAGAGATGCCAACGTGCTTGGAGCTGCCAAGACAGAGGTACTTTCAGTCTTGCAAATCTCAATGCCTAGAAATTTAAGATATATCTAGGAATGGTGGGTTGCTAAAAACAGCTTTCATTCATCTGACCAGACTGTAGTCTAAGACTATACGTCTAGGGTGCCTTTAGGCCCAGTGAGAGGAATAGATTCTTGTGGTCTAAACACAGGAGAAGGAATCTTCTGCCTAGAAGTGCTTCTTTCCATTGACTATTAAAAGGAACCTGTGTGATCAGGTCAGGTCAAATGCAGACAACTGCACTATCAGTAATTTTGTCTAAATTGTGTCTGTTTCATAGACCCTTGCTTCTTTTCCTCTCTGCTGAAAAGAAAGAATTCAAGAGACCAAGATTTCAAGACTGAAATCAAACTTTTTGACTTCACTTTGAATGACCGTCCAAGTTTCTCCATGATTCATTTTTTACCTCCTTGAACTTCTCTTGCAAGGCTTTGGAATATATATATATATTTTTCTGATGGAAGTCTTCAATGGTCATGCACTTCTTATAGTAACAGGTTGTCTAGAAACATCTACAGTACAACAGATCGAATTTTTGCCAATCTTTCAGAGAAGTGACAGACAAGTCACCTCACTGCAGTCTCTCTGTATTAATTTTTATTTGTCGCTACTGTCGGGAATTCTTGAGGTTTTTAGCCTTCCTTATGCCTGTTTACAGAAGAAGTGTTAATTTGGACATGGAAGAATGCAGACAGTTGCCTTAATCCAAAAAGGAAATATACTGACTAAAGTTACACATGGTAAGTTTAACAACAGTTATTTCTGCTTGGTGAAAACTAACTGTAAGTGAAATATGTTCAGGGACCACCTCTAGAAACTGTCAGAATAATAACTGTAGTGAAAATGTTCTTACATAAAAGCACTTGTGGGTGAAGCTAAAAAAATTCCAATCCTCAGTTAACCATTTGTCCTCTTTATCCAATTGTAATATTCTTGATATTTCGCAAATGCTGTTTTGGAAGTCAGTGCTGTTACTCTGATATACTTCAGTAGAAAGGACCAAGATTCCAGAGTTAGGGAACTGGATGTCTGACCCAGTCTTTAGGCCCCTGAAGCTTCTAATTTTATTACTAATATTTCAGAAATCACATAGGAAAAGCCATTTTTGGTTTCCTTTAACCTTGAATTCAATGAATATTAATACAAAAAGACTTAGAATCTGATTGTTTCCCTGCTGAGTGTGGGAGATCCTGAAAATTACAAGGGTCTAGGGCAAGTTTTAGGGCATACTTAATTGAAATAGGGGCCCACATGAGGAGCCCTCATGAATATTTAAAGGCTATTTGTGCAGGTGACATTTTTTGCCTCCTTACTGGCCTATTTCTCCCTTAGTGTGGCTGAGTATAGCTCACTAAAGTGATGCTGATTTATGTTCAGAAGGAATCTGGTTTGACACACCTCACTAGCTCCATGGACTAGACAGGAGGGTGAAAGGCACTTTATAAGGCTGTTGAAAGCTCCGTTTAAAGTACATGGTGGATGTAGGCATCAGATCTCACCAGCTGAGGCGGCTTTGCCTTGGGCAGTAATTGGAAGGGAGACATACAGGAAACCCTACGTGCTGCAAGACATGATACGGCTGTGAGGCCGTAATTGACCCAAGGTGCGTTCAGCACTGCCTGCAAGGCACTGCTCAGGGTAATTCAGAATTAAAAGGCATGATCAAAGTAGTCACAGTTCAAATTAAATAAAAAGGAAGTAAATGTTAAGACCCCATCTGACAGTGCAGCAGCTACGTGCTTGCACAGAAGTTGAATGGAGAAATAGAGTGGAAGAAAGAATTGCCCTATGGTACTTACAAAGTTCATCATCTAAAGCCAACTGCAGTGTCTCAGAGAGGACAATACAAAGCCAGTACCATTTCGTCAATGGGAGATCAGTTATATCCTTACTGTGGCTTCATTTTCTTTTAATTTTGGTAAAATGGGTTCAGCACAGCCCTGGATGCAGAACTGGGGGAGTAATTTCAAGGGCATGGCTACAGAGGTGTTTATGTGAGATAACTCAAAAAAAAAAAGAAGAAAAAAGAAGATACATTAGATAAATGACTACCTTCAAATGAACTCTAGTGGTACCAGGTGCCAGTTGTCCTTAAACTGTTTTGATAACCTCAATGTCAAGGTTTCATGGAGGATGAAATCTGGTATTCTTTGACTTGCTGTTCTGGTAGTACTAAAAATCAATATAGGAACAATTATTCTTAAGACAAACTGAAATAATGATATTTCATACATGAATATTATCATATGGAAAGAGTGTCAACAAAAACACAGAATGGTAGAGCTTAATATTGCGGCATAGCTTAACATTTTAAATGAAGAAGAAAAAATTTAAAAGCAAAGTGCTTCAAAAAAAATTCTTTTATGAATAAAAGAAATGAGTCATCTAGGGACCAGAAGGAGTTTGGGAAACAGATGTTCTTACATTTAGGACAGATGTTTTATGATAACAGTTCTTTGATAGCAGCTGCAACAAGAATCTACTCTAATTGAAAAATGTTGTGGTATTTCACAAAAGAAAAAGAAGGGGAAAAAAATCCAGGCTTTAAACTGGATTTAAATATGTCTTAATATGAAGACATATTTTCATGCTATTGTATTATATCGATTATGTCTGCAGAGGACATAAAGCAGTGAAACTCTTTCAGCAGAAGTACTGAGTAAGCAGTTGTAAAGTAGGACAATGAGTGAAATAGGGTAAACCAGGCTCTCAGAAAAGACTTTCAAGGAGTTAGGGAAGAGGTGAAGAACGAGACTAGGAGACTGAATAGGGTAGTGATAGTAATCACTGACTGTGCTGCCAAGAGGAATAACTGCTTGGTATCTATAAAATAGCTTTAATGAGAATGAGGATAAGGAAAAAGCATTGCTCTAAGCAAGGCAGCCTACTGAGCCAGCCATTTGAAGTCAATGGAAAGATTATGAGCTTTGCATCTGGACACTGTTGTTTAAAAGTTGGGGCAGATGTTTTTGAACATGGCAGAATAGAGAGAAATGTTGTCACTTTTCATTAGTTTTTACTTGCTCTCTGCTTACAAGGCAGATTTAGCATGTATTAAAATGAATAGGGGGTGGTTCTCATTCCTGCTTTTAGCCCTCCTAGAAAGTTGATGCATCATAAAAGGTAAAGAATTTAACTGGCCCCAGTTCAGCGAGGAAAGCACGTTCAGATCTTGGAGAAAATCCACATTTCAACAAGTGGATCCCCTTGAGAGCTTCACTTGGCTACAAGATAACTTCTCCTCATGAACCCCTGAATGTTTTGGCAGGATGAGTGCCAGTTAACCTATAAAACCAGAAAGGAAGTTGCTTATTTCTGAGGCAGTATATCTAGGAGAGGGTTTTTATTATAACAAAGCAAGACAAAATGCACTGTAAGATTCTCTTACTAGGTCTGTATCTCTGTTGTCTTCACAGCAATGAAGAAGCTAGAGAGACCTCATAATTTGTGTATAATTGAAAGTAAAGGCTCACATTTTTAAGTCATTTTGCACAAAATTGGAGCTTATGTTTGCATATGGTAGAATATATCTTCTTCTTAAAATTAGTTAAGTAAGGACAAGTCTGCTTTACATTTTCAGAAGCAAAAGCAGCAGCCATGAAAACAGCAGTAGATGATTTTTAAAGCTCCCTCTACTGCTGCTTATTCTTTCAGTGTCCTTTCTTGTAGCCAGAGACCCTGCAAATATAGTCTAGGGGCACTTTAAATTTAAGTGGCAAGGCTCAGTTAGGGATTATTTCTTACCTACTTTTGAGATCAGTACAGTTATTCCTTCTGTAAATATCAGTTCCAGGCAGTTAATTTTTCTAAAGATAACAGAATCTTTAGCAATATTTTTTTTTTGGCAGTAGCCAGCAGCATCCCTCTCAAACCATGCAATCCCCTATTAATTTTCTTCCTCAAAGTTTGGTGTGCCGAAGACAGAGCCGACCTGGACTAACACCAGTCAAAGAGTGGAGCTGGGTGGGAGTCCACTAGAGTTCCTCTATATTTAGTCCCAAGGTCTGAAGAATTCCTAATTACTCCTGTAATGTTTTTCGCTTCATATATTTTGGTTATGATTTCTATGACTTTTACCTTTTCCAAATAATGCACCAGTGGGAACTCAGCACTCAAAAGGTCCTTCATTTTCGGGTATGTATGTACTTAGGCAGATGACATGGATGGAGATGAGTTATGTTCACCAAACTCAGTGACCAAGACTAACAGACTCAAACTAGCCAAAGGTTTTAAGGCAAATGTGGCAACTAACTCCTTGAATAGTCCAGCAGCAAATCGTACCTCCCATGGGGTTATCATGAGGTTCCTAATGAACTTCATGGAGTTTCCAAGTATTTGTTTAGTTTGGCTTTTAGAACTCGGTCAGTTTTCCAGGAAGCAGCCCTCCACATTACTAACACAAGGCAGAATATGGCATCCCTTGTCTACCACATGCCCTTTACCGGATGACTTGTAAAGACACTGAGGAAAAACAAAAATATAGTTCTACAAAATCTGAAGAAATTTTCTATTAAATGAAATATCCTTTTTCACTGTAGCATTAGATTAAATTCAAGCATCAGAAAGGCTTTATACCCTTTGGCTGTTACAATGTGATGGCTCATCAAACAGAAGAGAGTAGAGGAACAGGAGGCTATTGTAGAAGAGAGAAATGAGACACTTATTAAAACCTGGAGTCTGAAGACATAATCTTTTTCCTTAGAATATCTGTACCCTCTATAAACAGTTTAAAGACTTCTTTTTTAATGTAGTTTTTCCTAATCATTTCCAGGAGTTCTCTGGAAGTTTTTTGGAAGTAACTGACATTCTACAAATCCTGTTAGTGACTATTTTTTGTTTGTTCTTTGACCAAAAGTAGGGAGACTGGAGGAAGAAAGCACATTCAAAGTTGTCAGCACATGTCTCTGACTGAATTACTTTCCCTAATCTACCATGATTTTCTGTTGGTAGAACAGAAAATTTTGTGAAAGAAGGAGACCCCCTTCAAGGTTTGCTACCACAAACATACATCTCCTAGTTGATTCATGTTATAAAATGTACCACTTAGTAAACACTAACTGAAAACAAAAGAAAGAGTTGAAGTACTGTATGTTTTGCAGCATGTCCATGAATTCAGAGCATGGCTTATATTAGTCTAAACATCAGGAACATATTTTTGACTATGGAAGCTGCTTGTGCTTACTTCCACTTAAAAAAAACCCAAGAAACAAACAAACAAACAAAAAATAATCCTGTTCTCTGGTCTGAGAAAGTTTGCCCAGGAAGAAAGTCCCTTAAGTGAAAGAATAAAGACATGGAGGTGTATGTTAGCCTCCAAAGCAAATAAATACTCTTTTACACTGATGGGAATCCACAGTCATCTCTGCGTTCATCCAGAAGTAAGAGAGAAACTTGGCTTGAATAAAAAAGACTATCATGCCTATAGGCCACTGACTCATAGCGGGCTTGGATCTGCCTCCATGTGCACAAGGGGTGAAATCCTGCACCACTGAAGTCAGTGGCAAAATTCCCACTAAATTAATTGAGTCAGGATTTCTCCTCAAGGGTCTGGTCAAGAGCCTGTTAAATAAGCAGAAATCCTCCCCAAAGAATAGGCACTATATTCTTGTATTTTTGTGTCTCTGATCTTCTTTTTTTGGCGTTTCTGGAACAGGTTTATTGCCATATTAATGAGAAACATATGTGTGCTTCTTTGTAGGACAGGGATTTTAGGTAGGGTTGCCATCATGGATGCCAGTTATTGCTAAATGTGTTGGTGACTTCTGCAAAAACACAAACTTGCAAAATGAACACAGTTCATTTCAAGCTACAGTTCCAGTCACCGTTGGAAATCCATACTTTGTCTTCATTGATCCACAGCTGGATTTGAGAACTAACATGATTTAATGCACTTTGGGTTTATCCTGTTACTGCTCAGTGCTATTAATGTCCTTATAATTTAAACATAATATTCAGACTTTTTTCCCTATGAAATTCTCTTGACTATGAAAATGTTTCCCTCAAAACAAGGTGGGTGAAAAAGCCATTTCATCAATCAGAAACAAGTTGGGGGAGTCTTGTGTATTTAACTGAGGAAGAGGAGTATTTATTAAAAAATAAACAAAGTTTTATTCCACCTACCAGGAAGAATGGGGAAGTTTTTAAAGTAATAAATCCAAGGTATGCATCCACCAAGGGAACTACATAACAAGACGGTGCAATAAACAGTTTTTGACAGAGGTCAGAAGGGTTACTAGCAGTTTGTGTGACTGAAGAATTTGGATAACAAGATTTAATTTTTGCAGGATGAACTAGACATTGGCTGAGAAGAGGTGAGCATGTGCACAGGATTGTGAATGAATGGAAAACAGTAAGATCTGAAAAGGGATACTTTAAAAAAAAAGTATGCTGCAGTGTAAAAAAGAAAGAGCTGTGCAGATGCTAGGCAACAAATCAATGAAATAAACCTTGAGGATATTCCAAACCTGTGGGCTGTAGAGGAAAGAAGTGCATCTAAGGTTATGTCAATGACTGAATTAAAAATAAATATTACATTAACTCTAAAGGCCACTGAGGGGAAGCTGATATAATATAATTCTGGTTGAAAAGCTTGTGGAAGGTAGTAGATATAACAGTTGTCCTTAATTCAGAATAAATGTAAGAAACAAGTCTACACTTTAGGGAATCACGGACAACAATGGGAAATATCATCCAGAGCAAAGATAAATGCAGTATTAGTGAGGAATCAAAGCTTGCTGAAGGGTTTTCATTCTGAATTGAATTTAAACAGAGAGGATGGGTTATTGATTTTATGAGTTGATGAGTATGGGAACAGACAAGTGAAATACTCAAGAGATGCTAACAAAAGATTACCTGAAATCCAAGTGTGTAACAAGTCCGGGCATTGGAAAAATAACCATGAGAAAGAGCAATTTTTTTGTGTGTGATAGGTGAAAAATGTTTGGAACCAGAAATAAATAAATCTAATATTTTCTTTATAGACAAGCAGGACTATCTAAAAAGATACTGGACTCCACAATCCAGTATCCTCCCTAATATTAGCAAGGATCTGAAGATCCTACGTAAGTGGGATAGCAGTGGATGAGATGGATGAATGAAAGTAACAGTGTGGAGGGGGGAATCTGTGAGAATTTTTCATTTACCTGCACTGCCTGAGGACCTATGAGTAATGAGGAAGACTTGCAGGTCTCTAAACTGAGGATATATGCCTCAAGCTACAGCAGTATGGGCTGTGCATGCATGATAGTCGATTCTCTAGAGCTGTGGAGACAGGAAATAATTTGGAGCAAACTGATATCCTGTCAAGTCTGGCTCTGAATGCTCCCCATGGTGGAGCAGCTCAGAGCCAGAGGAGCTGTTTCTACATCAGTGTTGTCATGTTGAGGGAAACCCCTGCTGGGGTGAGCTATCTGCTTTCTTTATCACAAATTGCGCAGTATCAGACCCAGGCGTTAGCCCAGACATTGGCACATATTGATTTTGTTCTTATTCTCTGGGGCTTTTACATGTAGAAAGCAAGTCAGAACCAACCAACCAACCAACCAAACAAACAAAAAAAAAAAAAAAAAAAAAAAAGAAAGATTTTAGCTGAAACCACAGACTTTCCAGAGCAGTGGGGCATTTGTGAGTTGACTTTTCTGTTTAAGTGCTCAACAAATAGAGCTAATCAGGCACTTGAATAATTTATTCATCTTAAATACAAGCACATGGCTGTTTCTGCTAGACTTCTCCTTTCCGTATGTCTACATTGTTAAATAATTTAACTTCCCCTTCTCTCTCTATGACTCCCTACAAATGTATTATTTCATTTCTCTTTTAGATTGAATAAACTTTGCCTCTGGGATAAAGCCTCGGCTTGTTTCTTGGTGCAACCATTCCAAAATCCTTCTCCACAAGGTGCACAGAGAAGATGAGTCAGGTTTGTGTCTGTAGCCCTACATACCCCTCAGTATTGTGCCTGCATGTACTGTGCTCCCTACTCCTGTGCCCTGTTTCAGACTGGCTTCCTGAACCCCACACTGAGGTGGCTGGGCCACTTCTCAGGTGGGCAGCCATGAGCTCTCCTGTAACTTCAGCACTTGCAACCAGCTTCACACAGGGCTCCATTGCAGGGAGATTTTGGCCGAAGGTGGACACTGCACCTCTTTCCTGGAGAAACCAATGCAGAGCAGGCTGGATTTGAACTACTCAACCCTACTCAACCAGAAGACATTTCACTGCTAGAGGACTTTAACTACTTCCTGGTCTCCCTCCATTTTAACTGCTTTTTGAACCCTCTCATGTTCCTTTTCTTCATTGTTCACCCTTTGTCATTAATCATTTTTCTCTATATTCTTCTTTTTTCCTTATTTTTTCCTCACTCCAGGTCAGCTGTTTGGTTAGGACTTAACAACTTTTGGGTCATTTAGGAGGATGTTGGAAGGATCTGCCCGGTCTGCAGGATGCATGTGTGTACAGAGTGTTGCTTCCTTAGGCAAATGTCTAAAGCAACGTAGAGGTGGCCTTACTAACCAACTGCCTTGTTTCTTTGTTTGTAAGACCTGCTGCTTGCATCTTTGTAGTACATTCAGAACAATGTTTGAAGCATCTCATATGAAATTTGCCTGCTGGAAGTTCCTAATTCTTGATGTTGACTGACTCTGTGTTCCTGGTAGCTCCTAAGATAGCTCCCTGCAAGTCCTTTCTTGAACACTTTTACAGTACAAGAGAATTGTAGAAATAGTTGGAAAAATCTAACATGTTTTGTGAACCTTTCTTCTGAAATGTTTTGTTGCAGTGGTAATAAACAACTGGAAGTTTGGATTTCTTCTTGCTCCTACAAGCCTTAGAGTCCTTCACTTCTGTGGAATTGCACCAGAGCTGAGAGAAAAGAATCAGGTCTGAGCATCTTTGGAGAAACAGTTGGCCTGTAAAATGAACAGGAAAAGTGTCTTCCCTTAAATTAGCAAAGAAATACGACCTAAAGAACACATTGTTTTCTTAGACCCTGAACAACCTTGCCCCTTGAGGTGATTAGGTCAGTGAACTTTTACAAATCAGACTTATTCAAAATCCATGGTCAGTTTGTGAAACTGGAGATTTGCAAATACACCAAAGCTCTCAAGTGTGTACTAGACGCACAGTTGTTTCTAGTTTCTCTGTGCAGATGATTATGGATTTATAATGAACAGATGAACAGTTTTTTCAGCCTTCAGTTTAAGACTGCTGGTAAATTGATGTACTTACTTAAAAAGCAGGAATTGCCAGGTACAGACAAAGCCGTGCTTTAACTGTTGTGTCTCTTCTTTGTGTATCTTACTAGTTTTTACTCAGGAATCTTAAAGTTTAAATATCCTTATGCAAATACCCATGATTTCAATTTACTTTTTAGAAATTCAACCTCCAGCTGAATTTCCAAGGACTCTCTGTCAGGGTTGTGGGTACAATGCCAGTTAACATGTGGCGCTTCTGTCTTGATGATGTGGGGCTCTGCTGATATAAAGTGATCAAGAACTTAGCAAATTAAACACTAGACTTTGTGCCTTTCCTATGCAGAATCAAAACTATAATTAAACATGTTAGGCTTCAGTATCTTGAAAATGGTGATAACTTCATGGCTATTGATGAACAACTACACAAAAACAACAACAAAAAAGTGTCAGACTAAGGACCAAAAAGCCAGCAATTAAATTAAGATGATATTACAGAAAAGTCAGTGAAGAGCTGAATGGAGTCAAAGGGAAACTGCAGTAAGAATGCAGTGTGTGTTTGCAACTGAATAAATAGGTGGAGAATCATGTGTTTGTTTGTTTGTTTTGTTTATAATAATGAAGTCTTTGTGTTACTGTGTTATTCCATCATGTCAACATTAAACAGCTTTTCTTTCTGTCCTAGGCAACAGCACAAATTAAGTTTGCAAAATACGTGCAAAATGGAAACCTTGGTGTGCCAACAAGACTTTGGAGATGTTGGAAATACAGAAGAGTACACCTATGAGGGTTACTGTGGCAAAAGACATCCAAGTGGAATTTGTAGTTTTGAGATTCCAATGCTTTTTCTGTGGCTTTTATTCCTGAAAGAGTTTAAATTTGGAAGAGATTGTGATGATTTAATTTTCCGGACCTTTTCAGTGGTCCTCACTGGAGTCTTGTCCTTCCAGTGAAATCTGTTTTCTAACATTTTAGTAAAGAGGATGTGTAGAGCCTTTCAAGTTTGGGAAAGTCACCTGCATCGCTACTGCAGTTATTCTGCAACCCACAGAATCTCTCTTCCAGCTGGTAAAAATATGTTATGTTTTCCCTGAGACTGAGCAAATGGCACCCTCTCACTCTATATCCTTTTTCTTTCCTCCATGGTAAATTCATTTTCACCTTCCCAAGAGGATTTCTTCTTGGCTCTCAGTGGAGGAGGATGTGGTGCCTTTGCCTTCCTTAAAGGTTTGTTAGTGCTAAGACATGCCTTTTTTTTTTTATTTTTGATGAGTACTATATTTAATATTATTTAGTAAAATACACTTTAAAATCCTAACTATTTGTAGC
Organism: Crypturellus tataupa; assembly: GCA_034781795.1. Taxonomy (NCBI): domain Eukaryota; kingdom Metazoa; phylum Chordata; class Aves; order Tinamiformes; family Tinamidae; genus Crypturellus; species Crypturellus tataupa. The sequence goes on from JAWLRI010000738.1 coordinate 939,771, forward strand.
ATCTACGCAGAGTTTCTCCAACATGTTCACCTGGAATAATTTAACCACAGGAAGAAAATGGTTTGGAATATAAAAGTAGCAACAGTCATTTTGTCATCATTGGTAACAAATAGAAATCTGTCTGGAAAACCACTGGAATTTGAGAAACGGGTTGTCCCGGGTTCCTTTCCACGTTAAGTTCTATGAGAACTCTTGCACTTCAGTGTAACATGGCAAGTTCAATACGTCAGCGACTCTTTTTAAAAATATGTTCTTTACTTACTTATTAAGACTATATCTGGCTGAGAAAATGGTTGTATCCTTTCATGAACTGGTTAATTATTACACTTGTACCCAAATAAGGATGAATGAAATCCAAACAACTATAAATAGAGGTTAACAGGAAAGTCTTTTTTTTTAACAGCTATTAAGAATGTATTCACCCCTGCTATCATTAGGTTGTGCAAAAATAAAATAAAAGTTTTTGAATTTAGTGATTTTAGTAATTTTAGGTCAGTGTTTCTAAATGATCATAGTTGAAAGAGTCTGGAGCTGATTAGAAAGGCAGAGCGCACTTATATATAATAATTTAAGTTAGGAAGAATTAATAATAATTAATATAACAATAAACAAATACTATTAATAATAATGTTATTAATAATTATGAATAATTGTGCATATAATAATTTAGGAAGAACATTTATGTAAGTGTATAGAGGAAAAGGAATGGCAGATCTGACATATAGGCATACAGGACCTAAAATTAAAAAAAAAAGCCTTTTTTATTTTTTTGCAGAGCCAGAAATTTTCTCCAGTCCATAGTCTGTTGCATAAGCTGCACCTCCTCTGTTTACAACTACCTCCAATATGTAAAAGGTGCACGGCAAATCCTGAAAGTTAATTTTGGAGCGGTACTGTGGGACCGTCAGAATTTCCAGGAAGGAATTCAGCTGTAATAATTTCCCTCTGTTTCTATCAGGTGACTGTTAATGCCCAGGACCAAGAAATCCCTGCTGATATTCCTTTCATAAAAGGCATGGAATATTAATTTATTTTCACCTTTTATTAGTGAAAAGCAATATAGCTTTAAGGGTATCACAGTGTATATTTTATATGCGTCTGTGTGTACAGTCATAAAAATCTGTACATTGCTGCACAGAATTTCAAGACTCTGTGAAAGAACACAACTCCAGTCTGAAGGGAGCCTATATATATCTATCTATGTACCAGCCAGACTTGCTCTCTGTACTTATGATATTAAATATGCAAATCTTTTCATATTTATGTGAAAAATAAGGCCTTCTTTATCTGTGTTTCTTTGCTGCTAATTGCTTAGCCTGTGCTCTTCCTCTGATGGAAATTGCTTTAGCTTGCCTATTTATAAAGGCAGCTGTCTCTGTCCTGTTCTGAGTGTCAGGCCTTGGTAGGAACTGATGCTTCACATTTGAAGTTCCGCTTAGCATGAAATATTACCTAATGATCTGATTATGTGGCATTTCATGTGGTTTTAGATGAATGATGTGGGTGAAGGCAAACCTCTAGCCCTGTGTTGAAAAATAGTGTCTATTTCCATTGACTGAATGTATTTGTACCAACAGCCCCAAGCAGTTATGAATACAGCAGAGATGATACTGGAGCTTTTCTGCTTGATCTGGAGCTGTTTTTTGAAAAAGCAGCAATGAATGGAAAGGCTGTAAGGAGAGAAATCCACATATTTTGTTCATCTAAAGTGTTTTTATGACATTTGCTTGAAAGTGGGTGTAGACAGCTCAATGGAGTTGCCTTTGGCTTCTGGGGAACACCACCAACAGCTGTCGGAGCGGGCAGGCGGACAGACAGTCATGCTGAATACCTCCATCCCTCCCTCATGCTGAAGAGCTCGGCTTCATGTCTGTTTTGCTGCAAGGGAACTTCTTCTCTGCAGCCTTTCACCATTCCCAGGGGGGAGACCAGCTTTGCAGAACAAACTAGGGACCCATCTAATGTTTCAGAGTCCCTCTAGTCCTGTCTCAGTAGAAAAATGCTGGATGGTCCCGCTTAACTGAAAATGTGATTGCAGATCAGCCTGCTGCTTGATGACAGAGAAATAAGGAAAATGACTGAAAAAAAAAAAAAAGAAAGAAAGAAAACTGGATGTGGTCCGAGATCTAAAATGATATTCCTTAGCTAAGATCTAGAATCTCAGAATAAGTAATTCTTTTTTTTTATTGAATGAGTTTTTCCTTCTATGCTAACATGATTTAATTTTGTTTTACTTGGCATAATATGTTAATGTTATTAATAACGTTTGGCATTCAGCTATCTGCTTCCATCAGCGTCTCATGGCCCTCAGTGAATGAAAGTCTGAGATATTTCCCTAAAATGGCAAGCATTAGTTCAGTGCTTGCCATTTGCTGAGTGTGTGATCTGAGAATACAATCCTGATCACTGATTCCCATAACTTACAGCTAGATTGCAAATGTTCATGTGAAAGAGAAGAAGTAAGAACATCCTTTATATCTAGATCTGCGTGCTGGTTACTGAGTGGTGGATAGGGATTTACTGCCACTATGAAAGTACAGTAAAACAGTAAGTAACCTTTCTTGGGGATGAAAAGGGAGAAGGTGAAAATTGTGAGATGCAGAGAGGTGCTTCTGTTTACAATCTTGTGAAATAGCATATAAAACTGTTTTCTTGACTTAAGGTCATGCTCTGACCTTGCAGCTAAGGCCCTCCTGCTTTCCCAAGAACATCCCTCTGCCATGAATTAATGACAGCAAAAATCCTTGTGATGGGGCCAAGAGGACATGTGCACAGGTAGACAAGTCACCTTGGGTCAGAAAAGATCCATGGTGCCTATGCATGTTTCTCAGTCACAGTGAACATGAGGTACTGTAATTCTCTTTTAAAAGTAGGAAGACTTGGATCACTTAGCATCTGCTGGCTTCAAACGCTGCATCCAGAGCACTGAAGCAAATAACTTGTTGCCCATGTTGCCCATGTGATTTAAGAACATGTGGCTGATGCTGCTGGTGGTAGTCTGAGTTAAATTTAATGTGTTTTTTTATTATAGACAACATTTTTACTGAATATATAATCACAATTCATTATATTCACTGAATAGGCTTATCCCAAGGCCATTGTCACTTAAGTAATGCTTTCAAGTAAAGGAGTTAGAATGATCTTTTATCTCTCTGTGGCCAACGACCTATTAACACCAACAGCATTAAACTCTTGCTTGATCTAAGGCTATCAAAAACTGAAATAGAGGTACAAGTCCGTTCATCTGCATCCACACTTTGTGTCAGCTCATGGCTGCATAAATAGCTCCAAGGACTTTTTTTAATTCAACCAGTTATCTTGAATTATTTCTAAATGTATAAGTGTCTACATGAAGTAAACAAACAGTAAAGTAATTACAACTGACACATGCATTTGTATTGCTCTCGTCACAGCATTTCCTCTCTAGGGTTTTGATGCAGGAGTGTCCGAGCCAGAGAAGCGCTTGATCACACCCTCTGCAAACAGCACCCAGTGGCTTTTTGTGAATGTGGTCAGAGAGTTAAATTTAGACTCTGGATTTATCCAGTGATTGGACAATAGCCTGATTTTTCTAGGGATCAAATCTGGTTAAGTCATGCATAATTTTGAAAAGAGAAGACTGAAATGATTCAAATACAGATGATGCTGTGAGCACCTAGAGTGTCTAAATATTTTTTCATTTTACGGAGACATAAAAAGACACATCTATTTTAAACACCTGCTTGAGGAACCAGAGCCTTTTAATCTCTTCTATTTAAGCACACTTAGTTCCTTCTATATAAACACCTTTATTTTATATTGCACTTGCAAAACACTCAGTGCATCAGCATCTGTAATTGGAACATCTCCAGCTCGTTAAATCTGACAAAGAGAAACAGCTGCACTAAAGTGGTGTCTTTTGGCACATATTTCCCACATCATCTTACTTACATCTTACCAACTGAGGATGAAAAATAATATCACAAATCTTTAGGATTTATTACAAATCAGTAACAAGCCATAGAAAATTCATCACAAATATTTCTGCTATTTGAAGTCTCATTATGAAGCATAAAACCTTTCTGATCTATTAAAACATTATTTAATTTCTACACCAATTTAATACTATTTAAAATAGGAAAATATATGCAACATGCCTTTTTTTAATTTTCTTTTCACAATGATATGATAAGGTTATCTGTTTTCTTTGCAAGATGGAGAGAGAGTTATGGGTATGGTTCTACCACTTTAATGCTCTTCAACATCTCATTTGATCCTTAATGTTTCTCATATGCCTTGTGAGCAGAAGGAGCATTCTGCTATACTCTTCCCTCTATCAGGTAAGCCTTCAGGGAGAGTAAATATGAAATGAGGATCATAGATGAAGGAACAAAGGATTTTAGTCATCATCTTTTTCACCATTTTTAAGGTATCTATCAAAGCTACTTTCTGAATGAACAGAACCTTATAATAAAGATCTAATAATGAACACTGCGATGCTCTCTTATCTTCTGTGAGATTTCAGCATACTACAGGCACTTATGCTATTTTAGGTCTGACTGTTATGAGTTTCTGTCTAACTGTCAATACTTCCTTGAATTTTCAACAAGACAATTTCATCAAGTAGAATATAAAATGTGTGGTGAAATACTCTTCCTCATTTTTTCATCTTTTCAAAGTATTTGGCATTTTCATATTATTTGCTAGCATTTTGTCTGGTCTATGATGGTAATACTCCTATTCCACTGAAATCCCAGATTTTCTGAGGAGTATCGAGTGCACATTACTATCCACTGTGTCACACTAATTTTTATATTCATTTCTTGCCAACTTGGTAACCATGCTTGCTAAGGCTAACAGTCATCTTCAGATGTTTCTAATATGGGTATTACAACCCTGTGTGTCTAGGACTGTAATTGGTGGAGATTAAGTCATCTGATTTGAGAGAATTCGGGCAGGGATACACATGACTGAATATTGACAGCCAGTGTACGGTAAGATGAATCACACCATGAACTTGGTTGACTTAATTGGCCAGCTCTGCACTGACGACAAAAAGGGAGGGTAGGATGACTTGTACATATGCAGGTGTCTGGACACAATGCGAAGAATCCCTCCACTGCAGTATGACGAATAGTCTTGGCCTTTGAGTCATTATTTCTTGAATTACTGTTGATAGACATCATTTTAACTGAACTATTTATTCACAGTGAAAATACAGAAATAAGGCCTTGAGTTTTAAATACGTGCTTAATACTGTTTTGATTCACTGAATTAAAAGTTTTGTAGTCTTAAGGTCTAATGGAAATCACTAAATACTTACCCTCACCGTCATTACAATTTTTGCCTCTTTCTTTTAAAAGGACAGGCAGTCTTTCTATGATTCTGTCCTGTCGTTTTAGGGTTTGCTCAAGGATTCCCAAAAGTGATATGAGCAGGCAGTACATAACACTAATTTGCGTGACATATGAGTGAGGATTACAGTTCCATATTGTCACAGGAGTTTATTGAGATTTCATCCAAGATTTCTCTATTTGGTTTATTGATTCATAAAACCTTAGAAAAAACTTTGAGAAAATTTTCAGCTATTCTTTCTCTCCATTGGCATATTTTCTCAAAGTTTTCTCAAAGTAAGACTATACTATGTTTTTTTTTCTTAAATCTTTTCCTCAGATCAGTATTTTCGCGTTCATCTCAGAGGCTGATCTCTCAAAGAATCCTCTGTACTTGTGTCATTGGAGTATCTGAGGATCTTAGGACAGTGGTAAGATTAATGCTAGAAAAAATGCAATGTCTTAATGCAAGATGTGAAAGCAGTGCTGCATTTTTTAATAGTTATGATTTCATAGATAGAGATCTCCCTCATTCTACATATAAAGTGATGCGACTGAAGAGTCTTGAAGACAATGGAGAAAGTGAAAAGTTAAACAAAGGAGTCATTCATTTGTTTAGAGAAAAGACACGGTAATGGACTTTGTTTCTAAGAGATGATTATAAAATGCAGCTGATGCCTTAATGTTTTATTAGTCTTCTCATTATGTTTCATTGACTCCTGTTAAAAACCCAACTAAAGCTTTCACAGTCGTTTTCCACAAATGCTTCTTATTAACATGTAATTTTTACATGAACAGTTTTCTTTTTATTTGAAATTAAAAGTACAGTGTTTTGGCATGGCTAATCTTTCTAAGCATTTCATTATAATGATTTTAAATTTTCTGTGATGAGATTTATTAGTGTTCAAAGAAAGGTTTTATATGTCATTTTAGTGTCACAGTACAAGAGAACTGTATTTGCAAATCAAAAAACTGTCAAATACCTATAAGAAAATGTCTTCCAAATGCACAGTGGTCTTTATCAATAGCACTCATGTCTTACAGAAATGTAATGAGATACTGCAGCATTTCCCCATTGTTAGACTAAAGAATAATACCATTATTTTCACTGGAAATGATGTGAAAATAATGACTTTGTTTTGTTAATTCTCACCTGTAAAATTACTGCAATGAGAATAACAAGGTGGCCAGCTGTTGTTAAGAAGGCTGCCAGGTTTAATGTAAGGCTAGCACAGGTATGTTAATATGCTTTGTCATTCTCTCTTACTTTATATGGTAATTTTGACATTGTCTGGAAAAAAATGCAGAGTTTTGCTTTCCAGTCCTGCCAAGATTTATGTATATGCCATACAGAGCCAGAAAGAATATCATCCTTGTTTCTCCTAAGGCTTATTTTAGGCCTGCCTCAATATGGACAAAGACTAGGGGAATTTTGTCCAGCGATTTTAATTGGATGAAGCTTCTTGTTTATGGAAAAATTGTGTGTCTTCATAGAAGTACTCCTGTGACTTTTTTTTTTCCTGGAGTCTCTCCTGATGACTACATAAAAAGATGCCAAAAATTCTTTTAAACATTAGGATAACACAGTAAAAATTCTAATTTCTTATCATCACAACAAAGCTATGACGGAGCAGCAGGTAAAAAACAAGTTCACTAAAGCATTTTAAACATACCTACATGTGTAACTGTGGTTTTACCAGTCAGCTAAGAGTGTCTTCAATTTCAGTGAAAGGGAGGAAGAAAAATATAGAGTCTTAGGACTAGATATAGCTACTTCATTTCTTGCAATTGATGGCATTGATTGTCTTAACAGTACCACCGGATAACAGTGTTGCGTGAGGTAATGTGTTGTCTGCAAAACATGAGAGAAAGGTTTTGCCAGTCTTCTGGAAGGAAAGGTTTTGCCAGTCATTTGGAAAGAAGAGTCCCCACAGATGATTTCCCATGTCAGGGCCTATATGGGAAAGATGTTTATGACCAGTGGGTTTCCATTCCTGGGACGTTGTTTCTTCACTGCAAGACTAACCTCTGTCAAGTCATACATACAAGCTGAGAGACCAAAAAATGTCAACAAAGAAGGATGATATCTAAAAAGACAAAACATAAACTCTGTGCTTTCTTCCACATTAGACCACATGAAGTGCTGTGGAATGGCCAGGAAAATGCATGTGATATTGTACAAAATAAATGACCTGGAAAAAAGGTTCATAAGCATGCTAGGCTGCTGCTTTTGTCACTAGATGGCAGAAAAAGTATGATTAAGCTATTTATTTAATATATAAAACAGCATGAACCAACTCTGTTTATCATAACTGACTGGAAACAAAGCAAAACCTCTTATTAAGTTTTGTCTTGTTATTGTCATACTTAAAAAACACTTCTTGATATTCTGTCAGTAATATGGTATTACACTGCCCTTCCAAGAATCATGATTAAAACTGAAACAAAAAATGAAGACATTTAATGTAAAATGTGGCAAAGGCTAGAGGAAGTATATTTAATTATTATGTAGAGGGAAATCCAGATGGTTAATATTGACATTGAATAACTTAAGACCAAGCGTCATTTCCCTGCAAATTCAGGAACCCCACTGAGGTCAATGGGGTACAAAATGGAGAAGAGAAGGGCTCAGTCCAGGGCATATTCAAGCCAAGAGGAAGCTCCTTGAAGCTGGGATGGGTCTGACGGAGGAGGGAGGAGTCCTGTGAACAACAAGCATTCAATCAGCTTGGGATGCTGTGGGTTTGCAAAGCACTAAGCAAATAAATGACACACATTCCTTTTCTCATTTACCTCAGGGTTACACACATGTGCCATACTTGGAAAAGATCAGAGCTTTTTCCCTGGAGGGCCAACCACACAGACTGAGAAAGCCACGCTAGATAATCTCTGCTTAACTCTCCCATTGAAAGGCATCAGCTTTAAAAGCTTCTTCACATGTGAAATGGATGTCAGAGCATCCTGGGAATATGCTTGATTTTGTGAACTGCACAGTGACCATCACTGGGCTTCATATCACCTGCAGTAATTTCCTATTAGACTGCACAAAACGGTGAAAGTTGTGCTGAGCAGTCTGCACACAAAACAGCATGGGGCACCGTAACGTCATGTGCCTGCTTTAGCAGTTCAAAGAAACCCTTTTTCCCCAAATCACTAGATGATCTAGACAGTATCAAGGTTCATGGACAGCCCTTTCACTTCAAGGACCGGTTTCTCACATCTGGCTTCAGTTACAAGTGCTGTCCAGTTCCTTTTCCTAGTTTAGCTCCTAAATGACTTTAATGTATGCTCAAACTTCCTGGTGGTCCATCCAGAACTGAATGGTTGGTTGTGTAAATCAGTGAGTTGTAGAGTAAAAAGGACAAGACAATCCATGAAACAAAGTGTGACAGAAGTAGGGAAAGCTTGCACTGCGCTAGCTGACCAGTGCTTGACCCTCATCATTTCCCCATCCAGGCCAAGAATATGAGGCATCTGGCTATTTTTCATTTGCCATTTTGGAAAATGATCAGCTGATCATAGCCTTGCAATTCAGTGAGTCCCAGCAACTACACAGTTCACTAGGCAGTGATTTGAAACCACTAATCCTATCTATGTTGATAAGACCAATTTTTGCTTTTTTTTCCTACTTTTTCAATTTCAGTGAGGCAGAAATGGATATTTAAAGCCCCCCTCCTCCTTTTTTTTTTTGTACTTGTAAGATGGAGTAATAACAAAAAACTTCCAGGATATTTGAAGCTGAATCATGGCTTTGCACTCTGAAACTACAGAACAAAATACAGCTTTATTACTCTTACTTAATGCAGATGTTAATAATTAGTTTATATTTATTGGCATTAATTGTTATAGTGGAGCCAAACAGTGGTTATTTTATATGTTTTGTGGGACAAAATTTAAAGATTTTGCAAACTTTTTAGTCATGTTCAAGCTACTCTGTCAAAAGGCCTGGAAGGGCTATCGGAAAGAAAATTTCCTCTGCCAGTTCTCAGCAGCATGTTACAGGGCAATGTGCACATTGCCTTTTGAGCCAGCTAAAGAAAAGATGACTTTTATTCAGATTTTGAATGCCATTTGATGACAATGGTGTGATTTTACTCTTGCCTTTTATAAAGGGATGTAGATAACGGAATATTCTGCCTGTCAGCTGTTTTCTGTGTGTATGATAATCTAAAGGTGTGGGCAGTTCAAAGTGATATGTTGTGCCAATCTTTTATTGATTCATAAAGTGGGAGGAAATTTCATAACACTGACTGCTCCAGAGAGTGAGGAAATAATGGGACAATCATATGGCAGTCCCAACATTCATTTAGAGAAATTGTTTTTCTTTAAAGGCAAACTCCTGTAATTGAGAGACAAAATAACTCAGAGTCAGACAATGGAAATAATGCGTTTTGCAGTCATTTCATGGCAAGATTGGCTTGTGTCAGGCTTCATAAGCTAAGCAGGGTTGAGGCTGGTCTGAGTTTGAAATGAGACCTCCCAAGAAACTTATACTCAGTGGAAAGTGTTTCTTTTCATTTAGTAGTAGAAGCTTTTCTCACTGAATCTTAATGACAGTTTGCCTCAGTGCAGGCCTGTGAGGGATCATCTGCTCTGTGATGATACCACAAAGTACTTTTGGGCAATAAAATGTGCTCCAAGTCTTTTCTTACTTTGCTTTGAACCAATGTTATCAAAGGCAGCTCTTCCCAACGGCTCCCTCTTCTCTTCTGCATCAGATCTGATCCCTTCTGCTTTGAAAGTCCTGTATTAAATCTCTTTTCCCAATAAGTCAGATTATGTGCCTAGTGGAGTCAGGTTATAGCCAGTAGGCCCAGGTCATTTTATTTTCAAGTATCCATGTGCTTTGCTGTTTCCTTTTCTTTGCTTCTGACTGAGATGTCTCCAAATAGTCACAAAGCTGCTTCCTTTCCCTATTTTTATTTTTTGCTTAGATCTGGTAATTACAAACATGTAGCTATGAGTAGGCTGTTGGCTGTTATCTGTAGGATTGTAGACACTACCTGGCATTGCCTTATTTCCTTTTTTTCTTGTAACTGGCTTTCTCTATCAGTTGCCTCTTGTCTCAATCTGTTAACACTTCAGGGCAGGATCTTTTATTTGTTTATTTGTATGGACAACAGGACAGGAAGAATCCTATTCCATGACCTGGTTACTGGCAAGAACTTGCAAACAGTAAATCAACTGAATCCAGAAACAGAAGAACCCAAGTGGCCTATAATAGCAATGGCATGTAAACTCCCCATGAGCCAATTTGGTCTGGGAATGAAAAGAAGTTTTTGCAATTTGAACAAAAAGATTATGGAGCATCTTCCAGCTCAAGTAATAAAGTAAAAGAGAAAGGTGTGTATACATTTATAAATGATGTTGGTGTTTGCAATAATGAGGGTCTGACCTCAGTAGTCTCTACCAAATATTTGTTCCTAAACTTTGATTAAAAAAAGATCACATCCCCTTATTTTCCTTCCCTTCTTTGCAGGCAGTGGCTATGTCTACAAGCAGACCTGAATTCCCGCCCTGAGCTCCAGATGCTAAGGACTCTGATGTGAGAACTGTGTAAATGGGAGCTGTGTGTGAGGTAATAAGCCTTGTTGAGAGGCAGGATATATTAGTTGGGGCACAAGCTCTGCATGAAGTTAGCTATAAAGCTTCCAGACAGATTGGTTTACATCTGGCCAACCTGGAACCTTGGCAGAGTAGCTCATGCCTGTCTTCACCCGTTCCCATGGCCACATTAGTAATACAGACTCAGCATCTTTGCTGCTGTGTTGCCAATGGAACATTTGCTTTTATGAATAATGATCCAGTCCGTTGGGTCTGATCTCTCTTTTGCATCAGTTCACGTTACAGAGCTTGAATCCAACCAGGTCCTGTTCTATTGCCTAATTGAGGCCTGGTTTATAATAGGGCTGCATTCGAAGGGGGACTTGCTGCAGGAGCGTTTGCTGGTTAATGAAAACCATCAAAGCGAAAATGTTCATAAGCTTATTTCTGCTGCAAAGAACAAATTGCTTGTAATAGTTTTCAGCTTTTGATCAACTTATGAGGAACTTTTCAAATCAATCCCTTATGGAGGAGATTCGGTGTGCAGAAATCTTGTTTTCTGCATGTTGTCTGAAAGCAGCAGGCATGGGGCAATTGGGAGACACAGGTGGACAGCAGTGAGACTGTACAGACATCTTTGCCTCATGAGATATGAAGAAGTGACATAAAATTACAGCTCAGCACAGGACTGTTAGAATGGCACCTATATACAATGGTTCTCTATGAACGCTTAACAGGGCAGAACAAAAAGGACTGAAAATAGCTTAGATTTATCTCTGGTCTTTGGATGGCTTAGAAAAGACAATTGATGCTACTTAATGGTTGTGTTTAATTAGGAGCTTTCTCTTATGCCTTGAAACAGAAAAATAGCCTTTCTTATGAGGTAAAATGCAATGATGATTGTCTTCTCTCTATAGATGAAAGGGATGTTTTGTCAATAAAGTAAGTCTGTAACACCAAGGCATTATGATGTGAAATGTACAGAGATATTTTTTTCTCAATCTATACTAGTTTATTAAAAGTCTATAAAGCAGAACCTCTTTTTTTCACCCTTTTTTTCTGTGCATGTATCTAGAAAACAGGCTTACTCTAGTTTATTATTTGTGCAGTCCATGACAAAAAAGCCACAAACATTTTGAGGAATATCAGAATATTTAGTAGGAATGATTATGTTGCACAATCTTAGAGGGAGAACATAAAGGACTCAGATGGTCTCCCCGGAATTTCAAAGATGTAAAATAGGCAGAAAGAGGAAAATTAATTCCTCCTTGTTCAGCAGAGCTAGATGAAGATTACATTTTCCCAAGAAACAGACCATGTAAAGGAGGAAGTTAAAATGTTCAAATTGCATTGGATGAAACAGGATTTTTTTATGTTATTCCAGGAAATTAGAAGTAGTTTCTGTCTGTGCCAGAAAAAAAAAAATGCAGTTTTAGTTATTGGACTTCAAACATGGAGAACATGGCAGTGTGACAGGCATTAACGCTGATGTTTATGGTGCAGACTTAATCATCCAGTTATGGATAATTACATTTTTTCCCATATGCTGTCTCAGCTAATATAAGACTTGAGTGTCAACAATGTCATGATAGGAGTATTTGATTAGACAAAGAAATTGATATTATCCAGTCCTGGAGGGATATGACCAGTAAGCTAAATAATGAATAAAGTCTATGAAGCATTCAAATAGTAATGAAAATTTATACTCATTAGCTGCATAAAAGCTGTAATATCCACCCAACTGTGCTGTAGATTTGACCTATGGCGGTGTGACTTACTATGTGCTGTCAGTGTACTGTAAATTCATTCAGATACTGTCACATTTACCTGTTAGCATGCATTGATCATTATTCAAATGGAGGAAGAGCACAGATGGTTTCAATATACTCATTCCAAGGAACTTCTTCTGGAAGAGATGTTGTTAACTGCTTTACTGGCACTAGAGCCTCAAGATAAAATAATCCTGCGAAGAAATGAAATAGATGATTCAGGAAAAGATGAAGTGAAGAAGAATGTCCTTTCTGCAGGGTGAGAGAGAGAATGAAGTTGCTAGAGAACAACATCTTATCCAGAGAAATTACATTGCTTAATCACTTCTTGGTTTTGCAATGGGACCAGAACTCCGCTCTGCAATGCAATAGTCCCAGTCCTCTGCCAGGCTGCTGGTGTAACCCACCAGTGCGCAGTGGGCAGTGTGGCAAGCCAGCAGGTACTGCAGCCTGAAAACTGAAGTGATTGGGAGAACAAAAGCAGCAGTCGCAGCACCAGTATCAGCGACAGCTGAAGCTGCAGTTCCAACAGAAACAAGAGCTGTGGTTTATGCTCCTTGTCCGACATCGGGGCACCCAGATGTCCAGAATGTGATTTTTCTATCATCTTTTAAGAGAGGAGATGACAAACCTTAAAGCCTTCTGAAGGCCATTCAGAGGTATTCCTTTCCCAGCGGTATTTCTTTCCCAGTGCACAGCCCATCAAGATAGAGCTCTTGGGAGTCTCCAGGCTTCTTATCATGAAGCTCCTTGTAGCATACCGAAAGCATCCATTTGAGACTGTCATGGCCATGTGAAAAACAGACTACCATAATTTGACTTGGACTCTTGGCTACTGGGAGTAGTTTAGCAACTGGGGAATTCCTGAACTTGCAGTCATATTCCTTGAGATAGAAGGGGTAGAGAGCATGGAAATGGCAAGACTGGAACAATTTTCTGAGATTTGCTGGTGCCAGACAGGCACCACCACAGAGGTGCAGGCAGCCAAGAGCAGATGGAGACCACAGAGTTAATACTGTGCTTCCCCAAATTTCTGACTCAATCATTCAAATGAATAAATCATCTGCTCTTCACACCTCACTAATTAACCCTGTAGTGCTGTAAAAACAAGATATTAATTTTCAAGCTAACTCTGTATCTACATGGTCTTTCATATTATTGAATGAAAGAAACCAACCCCAAGCGCAAGATCCTAGTTTCTGTTCTGAAGTAAGATGGTAGCCAGTGTTTATGTCAGGCTATAGGCACACGAAGGGCAGCTTTCCCTCCCCTCTTTACCTTTGCCAGCTGCTGCTGCAGCTCTGAAGTCGGTTCAGATTAAGCAGCACTGACATGGGATGCCACTTTCCTTCAGTACTGAAATGCAATTAATATCAACGTGCTCATGAAAACCTTGTGTTAGTCTGTGAGCCAAATGGAGCACCGCTGAGGTGAAGCAGCTGGGAGGGACGAAGGTGCCGGAGTTAATGTTTCTTATCTCCATTTCTGACTTGGTGAACACACTGAATTGGCCTGGAGTCAAAGGAGCACAAATAGCCAAGAGTAGCTCAGCCAATTCAGGAGACCACTTGAGAGAAAGTTACTTTGGCTCTTCTTCTTTTATCCTGTTTTGAATGTTAAGTTTTCACAAAGCTTAAACCAACAGTTTTAATTGTCATTCCTGAGTTTCCATAGTGTTTTTTGTTGTTGTTGTCTTTTTTTTTTTCCCTCCAAGAAAAACAGTTCTTTTGGGGAATAGTAAAAGCTTCTATAAATTTACATTAAAAATCCTACTTGTGCCCAGGGTTTCTGGAAGAGAAAAAAGCAGAGCACCTCAAAACCAACCAAATCAGCAGAACATCCTGGACAGACCTGGGAGCCTCTTGACTCTCTTTATGGGACAGATAGGAACAGCAAGAGAATACAAAATGGTCAAATATACAGTAACTTGTCCTCTTATCTGTTCCCTTCATAAGACAATAATTACCTTAAATATGTTCTTTCTATCTGTCCATGCACATGTCTATCTATCAGGAAAGGAGGAGATCAAAGTTTTCAAAAAAAGTTCAGTAGAGACTTAATTGATTTTTCCTGGATCCTATAACGTTAATAAATGCATTAATAAAAGTGTTTCAGGTGAATCTGTAACTACTCTTCCTTGATTGCATATAGTAAATAATTAATATAATAATCAAATAATAATCAAAAAATACTATATTGATTGCATTTTAAGGCTATTTTATCACTCATATTGTAATTTTCCTTTTTCACTTTGATCCTCCTTTGTCACTAAGCCGTTACTCTACCTTCCATTTGAACTATCAACCTGGCTCCTCTTATTCGGTTATACCTCAATTTCACTAGGGGGAAACAGTGTATATTTAAATCAAGACAAAGGACTTTTAGAACACCATGATAAAATGATTTCCCCAGGGATAAAATCCTCGGGAAGAGAGTTTAATTCTGATGGATGTTAGCAGACCTGATTGAAGTCTATATCAGCTCTAGGGTTTTCCCCTAACCCACTAATCTCAGTGAAAGCTCTCATCAACTTTGTCTTCATTAGGCCTAAGTGCTGTGGTAGCTAATTCAAGTTAAAAATACATCCTTCTTCCCAGGCAAGATACAGCCTTAACATCTCTGACTTGCCATTGATTTATGACTCATTTGCCATGAAAAAACCTGCTGCCTGCCTGCCCACGGAGGATTATTGTACTCAATGAGGATTAGGAAAGCAAGAATTAAATATAAACTCTATACATTTCAATAGATCTGCATTTTGTGCTTTGTTAATAGATTGGAGCAAGAGTTTGGATCTGGGCATTAGCTGAGGTCTTGTATTTATTTGAGGCCCTTTTGTGACTTCTGCATTTATATTGCATCTCAATGGTAGGTGCACAGTGCATGCAGAGAGAACTTTGTATTTATTGGAGATTTTGGCATGAATAGTGAAGGAATCATGATCAATGTGGTAGTGAATTTATGCTTTTAATCACCAGAGCATAAGCAATCCAAAACCTTTATCAATCTATCTTCCTTTTAGAATTCTTTTTTTTTTCTTATTTTTCCAATGCAAAAATGTTCAATGCTTTCACAGTGCAAAAAGTAGTATTTGCTGCAGTGAAAGACACGAAAGATATTTAACACATCAGAAAAAAATGTTTTTTTTTTCTAATATGAGTTTATATAAACATTTATATCCAAATAATTTGGATGAATGGAAATATGTAGCAAAGAAACCTTTGGCTTCTCCAGCAGAAGTGTTAGGACTTTTGATCCAAGCTCTCCAAAAAACAGTAGCTAAACATGTCTCCAGGACAAAACAGGAACAAGTCTTAGGTATCATTTAAGCCTCAGTTCAGACCAATTTTGTTAATTTAAGAGGAATTAAAGAGGTCACAGGCAGTCTGCTGTCCCTTTGCCAAGGATAAGCATCATCTCCTGCCAGAAATGCATTTCTATGACATGTCAAATTCTATTTTACACCTCTGATTTTATGTGGGAAACACCCAACAAACTTGCTCAGTGAAGGTGGAATCAGACAGAGCTCCATGAAGCTGGAGTCAGGTGCTACTTACTGCTGGATGGTTTCTAAACTAAACAGTTCTAAACAGAACTGTTGCATGTGGTTTTGTGATGTGCTGTGTCCTGTCATTTCTTTAGAAAGCTCAGAAGGCGGAACTACTTTCAAAACCGTAATTTCAAATGAATTCAGTAAGAAATTTTAGCAGTGAACAGACAAATATAAGGAAAATGAGTGCAAATTGCAATGGCAGACATGATCTGCACTAATATTTTCATGAAGAAGAAAAGTGTGTTTCTAAGTTGCAAAGCAATGAGCTGGAATATTTTCATTGCTCCCATAGACCAGTAACCCAGAATAGTGACTAACCCGCTGAGTTTTGTACAGACAGGCTTGGCATGTGCCCAGGCCCTGTGACAGCTATTCTTTAGACTGAAATTAGAGCCACTAATTAGGTTGGCAGTGGCCCAGAGGAAACGTGAAATATAGCTCCTTATCTCTGGACACCCATCCTAGCTGGAGGTTGCCTGTTGTGGCAACCAAACTTGGATACTTCTGTTTGCTCTCAGCAACTCCTTGCAGTCCATGGCTAATACTGAGTCTGTAAGGCCTAGTAATCCCTAGAAAGCAAAGCTCAAGGGGCTTGAGAATCATTTCCAGCTTATAAGGTGACTTTATGACACCTATTTTTCACTCTGTGCATATCACCTGAAAGAAAACTGACTTCTGTTATAAAGTTCTTTTATTATCTACTATTAAAGTGTAGTTAAAATTCAGTATCATTGCATTCAGGTCCCTCTTAAAATGAGAAAAAAATCCTTAGGTTAGCCCTTCTTAAATGATATTCTTCAGCCTGTGCCTGAAAAAATATCCTTCATTTCTTTCTCAGTGTTTAGAAAACGATAAAACCTTCCTGTTCCCTAGCATAGGAAAACAAACAAAATTTCCAGTGTGATTGATTGGAAAAACTCAATTAACTGGCATGGGTATAATTACTATATAAACATAGTCCTGGAGTAGAGACCAAGTGTGTTAGAGACCCTCTCCTGAGGCCTCAGCAAACTGGGGTAACCTCCATAGCCCACTCAGCAAGCGATAAATGGTCAAGTGCTCAAGCAGGCATGTCGCTTTAGGTGAGGTCTGCAGGCCATGTTGCACGATGTGGACACCTTAAAGAGGGATTTCATTCATTACTTTCAAAACCCAGAGAGAAAAAAATGAAAGGAAAGTTTAGAGTGATTGTTGCAGTCTGTTGTTGTTATTCCCCTGAGAAAATCCCCCTTCATTTTGGGGATCTCAGGTTTGTTCTTACAGGAGACTGTTTCCTATGTGCACAGCTCTTCAGAAAACACAAGTTAGGTTTCTAAGAATAATAATGGTTTTGAAGAAAACTTGTTCCTTTTATGCTGTTAAAATCTGAGTCAAAAACAGCTTTGCAAAACAATCAACCAATATTCCTTCCTTCCTTCCTTCCTTCCTTCCTTCCTTCCTTCCTTCCTTCCTTCCTTCCTTCCTTCCTTCCTTCCTCCCT